>CAUYQV010038975.1:0-29611 GCA_963574575.1 Galagoides demidoff | reverse complement strand
CTTTTTGCCTTCACAAAATCAAAAAGGCTTAAAATTTAACAACAATAACAATGTTTAAGATAAGGACTAGAAACAAAAACCTCATAAAGAATGAATGAAGATATATCCATAAAAGATATCAGATGATTTCTGGAATGGAGTATTAAGCAATAATAATAATAGTAATGCAAAGAAAGTAACATTTTCATCGTCAAACAAGAGTATGTCTACCGTAGAATGCTTTGACTCTGAGGTTCAGTAGAGTCATCAATTAACTTCTTCTTATTTTCCTTTCAAAGTCTCAAAAAATAGACAACTAATATTTATAAATAAAAATAAAAGATAATTTAAAAAACAGATCATGCCAATCTTATGGACAATAGAAAGAGAAGAAATACTTCAAAATCATTCCGCTTAATTTGGATACACCTGAGATTAAAATTGAAAAAATACATTATTATTAAGGGGAAATTACAAATATAATTCACTTTTGAGGATGCAGTATCCTGTATCCTAAACAACATATTAACAAGTTGAAGTAAAAATTAATGTTAAGTAATGTACTTTAGTCAAAATCAAATCCAATTTATATGAGAATTAGTCACTTTTTTTTTCCTTATCCTTGCCAAGGTGAGATACCTGGATATTTTCTTTATCTAAGAAAATATTTCCTTTTCACAGGCAAAATCTTACTCAACCTTCAATCATTTGATAACAGATCCTTAACAAACCATGGTCGACCTCCTAATTCTAGATTATTTGTACCCCCTTTTCACTGGTTGTTTAAACAACAGAAATTTGTCTTCTCTCACTTTTGGAGGCTGGCAGTGCCAGATGAAGGTGTTGGTGGGTGTGGTTCCTTCTGAGGCCTCTGTGCTCGGCTGGCACAGAGCACCTCCCTGCCATGTCCCGTGTGGTCCTCTCACACAGAGCACCTCCCTGCCATGTCCCATGTGGTCCCCTCCCACAGAGCGCCTCCCTGCCATGTCCCATGTGGTCCCCTCCCACAGAGCGCCTCCCTGCCATGTCCCATGTGGTCCCCTATCACAGAGCACCTCCCTGCCGTGTCCCATCTGGTCCCCTATCACAGAGCACCTCCCTGCTATGTCCCATGTCCCATGTGGTCCCCTCCCACGGAGCGCCTCCCTGCCGTGTCCCATGTGGTCCCCTCGCACAGAGAACCTCCCTACTACGTCCCATGTGGTCCCCACACACAGAGCCTCCCTGCTGTGTCCCCATGAAGCACCATGTGATGTGGCTCTGAGTGTGACCAGGCTCTGAGCTGCCACCTTCCCTGCTATCTCCATGTACTCTGTCCCCACCACACTCTTCTTTTGGTTTTTCCACAAATGTGCCAAATTCTGCCCTCTTGGGAGCCCCCTCACTCCTCCATCTCACTGGAAGGCTCCACCATCCCCCCAACATGGGTTCTCTTTGTGGCCCCTGACATGAAGCTGCACAACATCCGTCTGTCCTGGCCCTGGACCGTACATCCCATGCAGTGGTCTGTTAGTGTCTGAAATAGAGTTTGCCCATTTCCCTACATTTATTATCTGTCTTCTTTTTAAGAAAAGTTTTCTTAGGAAAAGGACATTTCCTCTCCCTTTCTATGTCCCAGGCACCCAGGAGTACCTGACCAGTGGTACACAAGAGCTCCCCTGGACGTGTCCAGTCATCCAATGTGATAAGTAAATATCAGGTGAGATCCATGGAGCTCTTATTCTCGCTTTACAGCTTTAGAACCCAACTCAGAGTGGGGAGGTCTTGCCTAGTATCGGGCTCCCCACTATCCAGGTGGGAGTCTGAGAGACTGATGGCAGCAGGTGGCACGTCCCCTCTGTTCCCTGAAGTGAGCTGCAGGCCCTTGCTGTCACACACTCTTGGTCCCCATCTATGATGTTAAAAAGGAAAGGGTCAACCTGACCCCGCTGGCAGCCCACTCTCTGATGAAAACACGGCCTTCTTCTTGGTCTCAATTCTGTACCAAACATTTTTCATGTCTTTGTCATCAAAGAATTATAGAATGTGTTCTAGATGTGGTTAACTCATTAATCTTCACAAAACCTAGACAAGGTTAGCAAAATTAATTACCCTTATTTTATACCCAAAGAGCTGAGACCCACAAAAATCATTAGCTGTGCTCAAGGTCAGCTAGTAAGTTTAGAAGAAAAACTCAGGGCTGTTTCCACATTTTTATTAGAGAATCTTTTAGTCTCTGTGACAATGTACATTTAGACCAGCAGTGACTATTCCATTTGTTTAATAAATCTATGAATTGTTATTAAAAATAAAAACCTAAGCTTAAATCATTCTATCCATTCATTTAATTAACCCTATAGAAGAATGTGAGCAGGACCTAAAATTCTCTATAACCTCTTCCAAAAGTCCCAGATGTATTCTGAGTATTGTCTTGTGATGTTAGCTGATGCTCTTCAGTGATTCCAGTGCAATCACTGAAAGATGCTGGTGAGAGCCATGGGGAGGCCATGGCACTAACTTCAACCACCTAAGTGCAGGGTGAAGTCCCAGCTCTGCACATGGCAGCTTTGTCCTTATGTTGGCGCCTTAATTCTCCCAATCTCAGTCTCTTGCCCTAGAAAGTGTGAGCAATGATGAAGCCCATCACAGAATTTGCAGTATTAATGACACGGGGCATTTTCAGGGCCCAGCATTCAGTCAGTTCTCAGAAAGAAATGAGTGTTACACACCTAGTAGAGGAATTACAGGATCAATGGCAGGTCTACCTTTAGATCTCTTAGTGTTCTCTAAACTTCTTTATATCCAAAAGACCAAAAATCACTTTACAACAAAGATATTTGCACCAGATTATTCATTGCAGCTCAATTCATAATTGCCAAGTCATGCACCCATGGTCCCAAGTGCCCATTGACCTATGAATGGATTAATAAATTGTGGTATATGTATACCATGGAATAAATACTATGCAGCCTTAAAAAAGATGGAGACTTTACCTCTTTTATGTTTACATGGATGGAGCTGGAAAATATTCTTCTTATTAAAGTATCTCAAGAATGGAGGAAGTGTACTTCCTCACGCTTTCTTATGAAAGATCACAACTATAGCCCAGGATAAAAGAGAGAAGTGGAGGGGAATGGGAAGCTTTGATTGAGGGAGGGAAAATGGTGGGACCACTCCTATGGAGCATATTCCAAGGGTACAAGTCAAATCTATCAAATATGGAATATAAATATCTGAACACAATAATTAAGTAAATGAGGTGAAAGCTATATTAATTATTTTGATGTAAGCATGCCAAATTGTATAAAAAACCAACACATTGTATCCCACAAATGCATAAATGTATTCATGATCTATGTGTATACAACTTAATAAAAGGAAAAAAATAAAATAAAATAAAAATAACGTTTTGGCAATGAAAGAAAAAAAAAAGAAATGAGTGAAATGAGTAATTGAGTGCTACCCTTTATCACGTTGTTGCTATCATTAAAGGGAAGGGGCTGTGATCACCTGACACAGGCAGAAGAGAAACCTACATTTCACTATTTATAAAATAAATGTTTTGAAAAGCAGCAATACTGGGGATACAGTGAGGAGGAACTTCCTGGTGGACAAGCTGCTTTCAGTCCTTTATTCCGATGGTGGAATGTCATGTGAAGGGCACAACATGGGCGTCCAGGAGCTCAGTTGTGCACTTTGGGTGAGACTCCAATATCTTCATGTAGCTGAACGGGACTTGCTATTATAGTAACAGCCACCATTTACTTCAAATAACCACAGTCATGCCAAAGCATTGATAATATTTTGTTAACATGTTTTCTACCTTTAAGTGACTTTTTCATGCATTTTGAACTTCTGGAGGTTTGCATTTTCAGCATCAAACTTGCTCTTGGCACTGGTCAGTCACTGAAGAGAGACTACTCAGTCAGATTTGGGGTAAACACCTGGAAAGGTCTCATAAGCCCCAATCTAGGAGGCTATCTGAGACCTTACAGGAAACAAAGCACCATCAGGAGCTGCCCTCTGCCATCTCCTGTGGTACGTGCACCTGCTCACACATGCACAGAAGTGCACACTGTGTCTTAGGGACCTGTCAGCTGCTATGGGGTTCAACTGTGGATGCCACCTCTCTGCCTAGCAGGGCTCTGGGTTAGCAGCAACCTGATCTGGCTGTGTTCCCTGGGTCTTTCTTCTCAGTACTAACCCGGAATGGGTCCAATGCTGAAGGTCACTTCCAGACTTCTTGGATGCCACTATGGACTTCTGTATCTCCCAATATTCACATATCATATCCCTAATTCCCAGTGTGATGGCATTAGGAGGCAGGACCTTGCAGACAATTAGGTTTAAATGAGGTCATGAGTGCACAGCCCTCTGGATGGAACTGGGGCCCTTGTAAGAAGATGCAGGGAACAGATGCAGTGAGAACCAGGAGGACCTAACCATGCTGGCCACTGGTCTTGAACTTCTAACCTCAAAAACCGTGCAAATTGCATCTGTCCTTTTGGGCACCTGGTGTTTCATCACAGTAGCCTGGACAAAGACACATACAAAATCTGACTGACCCAGGACACTCGGTGTTTCTTGCTGGGAGAATAGGGACTGAAGACCCTTTTCAGGTCTTCAGTCCCTATTCTGAAATAGGGAATATTTCACCAGAAATAGAAGAAAATTTAAAAAAAGCCAGTCATTGCTATCAAGCTTCTTGTCTTTTCTGAAATTCTAGCCTGTTGTGGATGCAGCTTACAAACAAAACACCCTGCAGGGTCTGTGAGTACTCTGAGGAGAATAATGGTCACAGAAGAGGCCATGACAAGTCCTAAGAAAAGATACATCTTTTGGGGCATTTTCTGCCCATTAAACAGGCAAAGTAGATACCCATTATGGAGATTTACATTTGCCTGGGGCAGAGACCATAGCTGGAGCTTTGAGATATGGGCAGAAGAGCTTACATCCCTTATAGCAGAGGAAAGTCCTCTGTGGTGGTGATGGGAGGAAAATGCCTCCCTCCCACGGATCCCTCAGAGGAGATTAATACTGGTGGTATTTTACTCCCCAGAGAACTAGTGGAGCTTAACACCTCCCTAGAAATCCGTGTGTGGGACCTCAAGCAGGAGGCTCTCCCAATCCAAGGCTCAGATTTCAGATTACTGAAGGCCACCCTCAAGGTTAATAATAATAACAATAGAAGCAGATATGATCAATCCAGGAAACTGCTGAGTCTTTGTCCCCTCCCTCATCTTACCCTCTGGGCAAATATACTCCAATAAAAGCAGAGTGGAGCAGACACTCCGGGCCATTGCTGGAGTCCCACGACAGGCAATGGACCCCTCACTCTTGTTTTTAATTCTACTCTATATCTCTTGTCTTTCTTTACCATTGCTCCTAACTTTATATTTCTTTAGTTGACCACTGCCAGTTTCCACTGCAGACGCTGCTCTTGGAGTGGGACCCTGATAGGCTGGTGGATCAGTCAGAACACACAACATGTATCAATCAAATCCATCCCCCCAAAATAATGCAATAGGAACATCGAAGATCATTGATCAGGGATCATCATAACAGATATAATAATAAAGTATAAAATATGGCAGGAATGACCAAAATGTGACACTGAGACTCTAAGTGAGCACATGCTATTCGAAAAAACGGCTCCCAGAGACTTGCTTGGGGCAAGTTTGTCTCAAACCTTCAATTTGTAAAAACTGCAACATCTGTGAAACACAGGTAAGCCAAGTGCCATAGGTGCGTCTGTATGTGGCATCTGAAACAGACTCATAGGGGAAGAGAGCAGAATGCTGGTGACCAGAGGTTGGGTGGGTGGGGTGGAAGGACTAGAGAGATACTGGTCAAAGGAAACCACATTTCAGTGAGAGAAGAGAAGTAAGTTCAAGAGATCTATTGCCCATTGTGGTGACTGTACACTGTAGGTGAACCAAGATATTGTACACTTCTCACTGCCGATGATAAATGTATGAGGCAGTGTGTATGTTCAGTAGCATGATTAGGCCATTCCACACCATGTAGATGCACCCAAACATCATGTTATGCACCACAAATGTACACAGCTTAACCCTTCAATTAAAAAATAAATAAAAAGAAAGTAATAGCAGAAAGCCAGAAATGTCCTTGTCTCGTGTGGGACTCCTTCATCTCATCTGTAGTTGGACCACAAAGAGTAATTTCTTGGAACTAGATTTGTTCCTCCTGAGATACCCACATATTTACAAAGCAGGGTGGTTACCCCGCTAATGGGAGTGAACCCATTGCAGGGAATCAAGGGAAATTAAATAGTGGCTTGGTTGTGAGAATACTCTGATAGTCCAGATGTGTTCTGATTTTAGAAACTTAGTGGGAATATAGCTAAGTGTTTCTCTGCCAATTTCAGACAACAATCCAGCCCACTCTAGTTCTTTGGGGGTGGGAATGGTATGTTTTTAGCTTCTATAGCTGCATAGCACCTAGCACAGGATGAAAGGTTAGCTGAATATACATGGATTGCTGGTTCACAGAAATATAATGAATGTAATGTTCAGCAAGTTGCAGGCTATGGATTGAGGTTGGCTAAGTTCTGGCTCCTTGTGTGGAGGGAGAGTGAGGATTCCACTCAGCTCCAAGGAGTGTGAGGCTCTTGGCTTAGCTAGTCCCAAAGACCTGAGAGCCCAGACCTGAGGAACGTCATTGGCCTTGGCTTTCATTGGTTACCTCCATATATTGTTCTAACATTCGAATCTTAGGTACAAATGTTAGCCCAGAGTTAAAATGATTTACTGCCTCTCCTTGTGTCAGGCATTGCTTCAGCCAGGTGGTCCCTGAATCATCTGGAAAGGCCTATCATAATGCCTGGCCCCTCTCCAAACCCCTCTCCAATGTAACAGGTCCCTGCATCCCTTCTGACTTTTCAAAGGCTTCTAAGTCCCTATGATAGGTATATCTCACAATAACCCCCCGGTGTCCCAAGAGGAGAAAGGAACCATCTCCACACCCAGCCCTTTGGCAATCCAGCTAATTCCTATAGACTCACTGTGGGCCGGAAAAGGCTGGTACATTAAAAGAAAAAATTTGTCAATCAAAATAGAGCAAGATAAAGCAGATGCCCAAATCACAGCAACAGGCAGCACATATTACTGAGCATTTACTAGGTGGTGCCAGGCACTGTGTTAGGTACTGAGATTACTGAACAAGACAAATAAATCCCTGCTGTCATAAAGGTTAGATTCTATTAAGCAAGATAGACTTTGCACAAAGGTGCATTTAGCCAGTTGAGCTAAGGGCTGCCTAGAAGAAATACAAGTGGAGGGCACTATGAATGCCTGCACCTGGGATGGTCTGCCTGCTTCAGGTGAGGGATGGTGGTCCATCAACCAGAAAGATCCTCACCATGATAGAAAGACCTAAGTAGACAGAGAGAAATGCAGCTCCCAATTCTGTGGGAAGGACAGGGATGGGAGTGGGAGTGTCTGGTCTTACAGCTGCACAAGTCTGATCACCCAGAGCAAGAAAGATAACCCAGGGAGAGGGGAAAACTGCAGGGCATCCGTGTGGGCTGGAGGACCGTTTGGCACCATGCTCATCTTCCCCAGGTCAAATGGCAGCTCACAAGCCAGATACCAAGACAAAGATGATTCGGGGGAGGTAGGGATTAAGAACACAACCTCTCAGAGGGGGCCTTCCCTTGCCAAGACCATCGCTAGCCCTTGGCCATCACTATGATAGTCTCAATCACCCTTCCAGGGAACAACCCTCAGAGAAATAATAGATCCAAGGCACAGGTCTGAGAAAAACAGAACCCTGAGCTTCAGCAGGTGTCCTCACACCTCTGCAGGGCCCATGGCTTCAGCTTCCCTCTGGCCTGGGCCTCTCTTTCCTGCAGTCTGAGGATCTGCGACACTACCTGCCTGGTTCCTCCTCCCCCAAGCAAAGAAATGCAGGCTTTGATGTCCCCAGTTATGGAACCTTGCTTCTTCCTCCTTGCCAGCTTTGTCTAGGAAACACAAAGACAGTACACAGGAGGTGGGTGAGCAGAGTGCTGAGATTTTTCTGGGAATGAGAATTAAAATTGTACTCAGGGTCTTTGGCCATTTCCCAAATGCAGTGAGTTTATCACTGCCAGGGACAGCAAGTGTACAAAGCTCTTGGCAGTGACCTCTCCTGATTTATGGGGGGTTCTGGTTTGTTTCCCCTGTTCTGCAGACAACCAGTCTTAAGGGAAATGTATATCCAGAATCTGCAAAGTGTGAGGGAGCCACTGGCAAAACCAGCCAAACCCCTGTGGAGAGAGAATTCCTAAGGGACTAGAGAGAAAGCCGTTCTCTCTCTCTCTCTCCTTTGTCTTGTCTTATCTTCTTCCCTGGTTCCTCCCCCACTCTCTCCAAGAGACATGCTTGAAGGAGTTGACTATGAACAAGCAGAACTACCAGAGGTCACACCTGTCTTTTGACCCAGAAGACTGGCACCTGCTCCAGGGAGGATGAGGATGGTTCTCCATACACCGAGAAACCAATGCTATGGGCCACTAAATCATACCAAATGTCTTAGCCCCCGTTCTCAGTGGTGGGAGGGAACTACACCTCTGGAGTAGTTGACAGCTGTAGTCCAGGGCTGTCAACCCTTCATTTCCCCTTCTTAGGCCAAGATGCTCAATGATGAGGGCCTGTGCTTGCCTGGGGTGTTCAGGCAGAAGCAAACACACCCAGGATCGGCAGGGTCTGAGGCACCCCCGGGTGTGGGAGGAGCACCAGCTGTCTCAAAGCCACACCTGCTACAAATCAATATTTTGCTGTGAGAGTCCTCATTTGGAAATCTTTCTCTTTAGACCAAACACAGTGGCTCTTACAAGAGGAGAGGAAGGTAACCAGACAAATAACTTGGCGCCTTGGGCTGCAAGCACGCCGGAGCAGCCGGCCTACTCAAGAATACCCTTGTGTGTGTCTTCGCCTGGGAGGTGGGTGCCGGAGACAGTGAAGATCTCATTTCCCAGCTTCAGAACATCCTCATGGAGTGGAGAACCACTCAGCTAGAGCTGTGCACACTGGCAGAGAGCTCTTCTTATGGTTTTGAAGTGTCCTATTTTTCTTTTTTGCAAGTGTATATGCCTCATCTCTGCCCTCCATAGTTAAGCTTTCTAGAATAACATCTGGACTCTGGGAGCTTTGCAGTCCCTTGAGGAAGACGAGGCTGCAGGACGGTAGGTGAGGCTGCTGGGTAGGGTGATGGGGAAGGAACTGGGCTGGCAGTCAGAGGCTCGGATTCCGGTTGTGACCCTATCTCTCTAGCCCTGTCAGTTACTCAATGAAACATAAAAGCATAAGTAGAAGTGCTGTAAAAATGATCATACATGTGAAGTCACAAAGAACGCATTCACATTGTGACTGTCCTTGTGGACAGCATGAGGATGAAGCCAAAGTTTGCAGAGAAGGGAAGAGAGAGGAAGCCAAGAGGATGTGGGAGCAGACTGGTCATGCTGCTTGCTCTAAAGCAGGGACAGGTTTAAACAACCCCATTTTACAGATGAGGATACTGAAACTCTAGCAGGCTGATTTAGTGGCTTGCCCAAGGTAAGCACAGAGCCAGGATTTGAACCCTGGGCTGTGCACCCCTAAGGCTCAGGCTCTTCCCATGTTCACTGCTGCTTTTCATTGCCCCTGAGCAGGGGTTCCCAGGAGAGTCAACATTGCTTGGCTGAGACAAATGAAGCCCCTCCATGTGTGGTCACAGGAAGGTTAGGGGTCTCCTCTGGAGTCCTGAATCTGAGTCATCCTGGTAACAGATATAGCCACAGCTCCTGACTCACCATTTCCTTTTGGGAACGATTCACAACCACCACTATCAACCACAGCGACGCTCAAGACACCAAGGTTGGCCCAGGCTCGGGTTTCTCCTCGCCTACCAGGCAGGCCCTGTACACCCTGCCTTGCATAGTACTTCCGGGAAGCTGTGAATGGAATTTGCAAGGTCCCAGCCTGGCTAAGCACGGAGGGCCGATGAGCCCTTAGGAGTTGTACGTAGAAGTCTGCATCCTTGAGTCTCGCCTGTCAAGAGACTCTTGGATATCTTAAATCGCAAGTCGCAAGTCTTTGGAACTTAGGTTAGCTGAAGCCTAAAGAAAATTTAAATTTTATTCAGCATGGGTCTAGCAGGACCGCATACTGCATGGTGGTAAGGACTTAAAGTGGATCAGGACTCAGTATCTGCTTAATAAAGCACAGAAGAGGCAACAGAAAAGACCCCCAGTGAAGTGAAAGCGGGCCATCACTCCTATGACAGCAGCTTGGATGGCTACCTTCGGATCACATGGATCTGAAGTGGGAAGCTCACATTTGGGTTTCCTTAGTCTCTGAAGCAGGACACGGGGGCACTTTGTTTCCGTGTAAGGAATCATTCAAGGCCATATGAGGGTGTAAGAGTAAATGATCATTTGCCTTCACCCTGCAAAGCAGCTTATCTACATAAATGTGTTTGATGTAACTGGCCAGCAGTGTTCTCGTGCTGTTCAAAGACAGCTTTTCACATTGTCTTTTTCCTGTCCAAATACCATGGGGTATCAACGTAGAAAAGTGTTTTTCCTTTTTTCTTCAAGGTCAAGGGGTTTGGTGCAAGGAATCTATGCTTAGAAGTAGCTAAAAGGTAATTCTGTAATTTAACTCTCTGACACCTTCTCTCCAGGAACTACTAGTCTGGGTGCTATTAAACAGAACTGGATCACAAATAACTGATTTGTTCTTTTCAAAATGTATCCCTCCCTCTGCTGTTCATCTCCCTAAAATAAAACCACCCACAGAATAAAATGAGTAACTCCTGGAGCAAGAAATGCTTTGGCACTCTGTATTAAAATATGTCTGGCCTGGGAGCCTACCAGGAAATGCCCTCTAATAGAGGATTAATACCAGGAAACTTGGTGTGGTCTTGTGATATTGGTGCACAATGCCACCACCTCTAGCACTGGGGCAAAGATGAACCTACTTCATCAGGCTAGGAAGACTTCTGCTTCTGAGTAATCTGGAGGAAATATAAAATTGCACTCCACTGGGCTTTGGCTTTTAAACAAAGCAAATGTTTGAAACTTTACATTCCTCACTCAAGTTGCTTTTAAACATGTAAGTTTAGGTAACAGACTTGGTATCTTTCTCAGCTCTTTTATCCTTCTGACCTCATTCTGGCCTTGAGGCTGCTCTTTGATCATTTCATGAATTGAAGGATAGCTGAGTAGAGTTTTGGTAATTCAGATCGAGGGCTGCTTAAGGGAAGGACCTGCCATCCCCAGAGCCTAGAACATCTGGAATCTAGTGGGTATTCCAATGTCTGCTGAATTGGCATGTGGCAAAAATTTAATTTAACCATTGTTTATTGATTATCTACTATATATGCTCCCCGAGGCTATTTGGTAAGTATCTTTAAAGTTGAAAGATGAGGGACAAATGGCAACCCTTCTCTTTTTTGAATGACAGGCACAGCGGAGAATCTTTTAAGTCTGGTCTGAGTTGTCAAGGAACTATTTTTTAAAACTCAACCACATACAAAGCATTACCTTGGTGTTACAGGGATTTATAAAAGGTCAAGAAGACCAGATTTCTGCTCCCATCAAAGAACTTCCAAATTCAGAGGTCTAGAAGGTTCCAACCCTCCAGGAACAGAGGGGTGGGTGTGTTGGTGGCTACTGCAGGTCAGCAAAGCAGTGGAGCTTGGACAACTTAGAGACCAGGGGAGAACCCATGGGGACCCAAATGGGCTGGGTTGGCTCACCCTGTTAATTGTCAGTCCATTTGAAGGACAAATTTCCAAACTAGCTCAGTCTAAATGAACTTCTTTCTTAGACCTATTTTGTTTTGTTTATAAAGTATAATATGTTCTTAGTCAAGCTCTGCCTGATGGTGAAACACCACCTGGGCCTCCTGTTTCCTCTGTTATTTCCTTTGGCATAGAACTTTATGCCCCATGGGTCAAGGTCTCCCAATTTGAGTGGGAGAATGGATGTTCATGAAGTGGATGGATGGGCAGATGGAAAAAAGATTGAATGGACCCAGGGACACAGTTCTTGGAACATCCTTGGATACTCTAAGACTTTTAAAACTGAAGCCAAGCAGCCACTGTGCTCGCCAGCTGACTCCTGTCTTTTTCTGGATCCTGTGGGGGGTCTGGAAAGAAGCAAATTCCCTAAGAGGATGCCTTATCTTCCCAATCCTTCCTGTGGTTTAATTCTGTCCTCCAACAACTACCAGCAGAGCTTCAGACTGCCCTCAGATTTGTTTCTCTCCCTCAGGTCCAGCCTACTCTGCCCACACCATGTAATGCATCCTCTACAGGTCAAAGGCTTATTGCTTTGCCACTGTCTTCAGGATGACAAAGTCCCAGTTCCTTAGGGTGACACTCAAGGACCCCCCAGTTCTGTTCTTATATCCTTTCCCTAAGTTTTTCCCTTTCAAGGGGCAAATATTTTCTTGAGAGTATTTCTTCCGGATCTATCTTAGAAATTATAAACCCCCAGAGAATATTAATGCCATTAACTTTTGTGAGTTCACATTTGTAAATATACAGCATGTTGTACTTTTCCACAGAATTTTCAGGACTATTAGCTCATGTGATTTCTCTGAATTCCTTGGTGGGCTGCAGAGAAGACCTCACCCCCATTTTATAGATGAGGAAAAGGTCAAGGCTCTTCTCTGAGGCCACATAGCAAATAAGCCTCAGAGGTCCTCTCATGCCTCACAGTTGAGAACACAGAATCCAAGGCCTAGCATAAAGAACTGAGTCCTTAAACAAACCAAAAAAATCATGATCCATTTTTTTTCTCCCCTCATAAGGCTAAATCTATGAAATTGGAACACTGCTATACCAGCTGATGGCTATGGTCACAGCCCACAGACCTTTATGGAAGATTTGGTCTTGGCCCAAATTTTCACAAAAGCCAAATGGATCAGAAAAGCACAAATGTAAATGCTGGGCCCAAGCTGACAGGCTGTCTTGTGGAATATTTCCACAGGAAGCAAACACAGGCAATTAACTGCTGTAACAATGCATGTGGTCAATAAGAAACAAAGCCCTCAAGAGAGGCTGTGCCCCACCTCCAGACCCAACTTCCAGTGAATTCATAAATCTGGCTGGACCTTCACATAGGTTACTGGCCACTAACATCAAGCACATGACCCCTGTGGGGGGCATCTGAGAACCACTGTAACCAGCTAAGGAAGCCACTCAGAGCTCCTGATCTGAACGGTTTAAAGGGTTTAGCTGTCACTATTGCCACTTAGCAGATGGGCAAACTGAGGAGAGAAAGTTTAAAGGGTGTAAGTGTACAATTCTAGAAAAAATGTACTGCAGAAACAGCATCAGAGGCTGCTCTCTGGCTCTGGTCCCTTCTCTAGGGACTAGAGTTTCTCCATGTCTCCGTATGACAACCACGCCCTCATCACTAACAATCTAGGAACATTGTGGTCTAAGCAGAAGATTTGGTTGGGAAATCTGAGTGCAAGTCTTTATTAGTCATGAGATGCTAAAGATTTTAACCTCCTTTCCTTAGCTGGAAACTTCTGAACTGCACCTGCTTTGCAGGATAGGTGAGACAGTGTGAGTATCCTGGTACTGGCCAACTTCTGTGTAGCACCCAACTGTGATGTAGAAACAGTCACAGAGACTGCTGTGTTGCCATGACTGCACCAAAATGAAGTTACTTCTAATCTGCTCTCCCCTAGAAACTAAAGATTAACCATCCCCAACCCTCTATCCTGTTTCTTTCTGGATTTCTTGAAGCATTCCAATAGTTTTCATGACATATGATTTAGTACAGGGGTCACAAACTACAGCCTATGGTTCAAATCCGGCCCACTATGTATATTTTTATCTTCCACAAGCTAAGAATGGTTTTTAGATTTCTAAATGTTGTAAAAATTAAAAGAATTATTATTATTATTATTTTTATAGACAGGGCCTTACTCTGTTGCTCAGGCTGGAATGCAGTGTGTAATCATAGCTCACTGCAACCTTGAACTCCTGGGCTCAAGTGATCCTCTCACCTCAACCTCCTGAGTAGCTAGGACTACAAATGTGAGCCACCATACTTGGCTCATAGGATCAAGAAAGATAATCCTAAAATTTATATGGAACCGAAAAAGAGCCTGAATAGTTAAAGCAATTCTAAGCAAAAAGGACAAATCTGGAGGCATCACATTAACCTGACTTTAAATAATTCTACAAGGCTGTATTAACCAAAACAGCATGGTACTGGCATAAAAATTCCAAATCTGTTCCATTAATCTATGGATTAAGAACCCAGAAATAGAGCCCCATACCTACAACCATCTGATCTTCAACAAAGCAAACAAAACATATACTGGGAAAGGATATGGTAATAAATGGTGCTGGGGAAATTGAATAGCCATATGCAGTAGAATGAAATTGGACCCATATCTCTTACCACATATAAACGTTAACCCAAGATGGATTAAAGACTCAAATAAACATGAGAACTCAAACTATAAACATTTTAGAAGAACACCTTGGAAAAACTCTTCTGGACATTAGCCTAGGCAAAACATGTACAACTAAAATCCCCAAAGCAAATGCAAAAAAACCCAAAAATAAACACATGTGACTTAATTAAACTAAAAAGCTTCTGCACAGAAAAAGAAATAATCAAAAGAGTAAAGAGACAATACACAGAATGTGAAAAATATTCAGAAACTATGCATCTGACAAAGGACAAATATCCAGCATCTATAGGGAACTCAAACAACTCAGCACGAAAAAAAAACACTGCTCCGTTAAAAAGTGGGCAAATAACATGAACAGACATTTCTCACAACAGGATATATAAATGGTCAGTAAACATATGAAAAAAAATGCTCAACATAACTAATCATCAGAGAAATGCAAATTAAAATCATAATGACATATTACCTTACCAAGTCAGAATAGTCATTTTTTTACAAGTCAAGAAACAATGGACATTGTCCAGGATGCATGAAAGGGAATGCTTATGCGCTGTTGGTGAGAATGCACACTGGCACATCCTCTATAGAGATTTCTCAAAGGACTAAAAGTAGATCTACCATTTGATCTTGCAATCCCATCACTGGGGCTCAACCCAAAGGCAAATAAATCATTATATCAAAAGGGTGCTTGTACTAACAGGCTTATTGCAGCATTGTTCACAGTTCCAAAGACATGGAATCAACCTAAGTGCCCATCAACTGACAGGTAGATAAGGAATATGTGGTATATATACACCATGGAACGGTTCTCAGCCACAAAAAAGGATGAAATAATGTCTTTTGCAGCAACTTGGCTGGAACTGGAGGCCATTGTTCTAAATGAAGTAACTCAGGAATAGAAAACCAAATACTGTATGTTTTCACTTACATGTGGGAGCTATGCTATGGCTATGCATGGTCACTGGAGACTCAAATGGGATAGGAAGGAAGTGGGAGGAGAGTAAGGGATGAAAAATTACTGGTTGGGTACAACAAACGCTACTTGGGTAGAGGAGTACACTAAAAGCCTAGATGTCACCCCTATACCAAACTCCACAAACTCCACCTGTACTCTCTATATCTATTGAAATAAATAAATGAATAAAATTACAAAGAGAATTGTATTAAATTCTATGAAATTAAAGTTTTGGGGGGATACTGCCATATCCCTCATTTATGTTGTTGACGTTACTACCTGGTTGCATCATAGTTACTTTTATATGGCAGACTTAAATAGTTGCGATACAGACAAATACACAAAGCCTAAAATTTATATTATCTGGCACTTCACAGAAAAAGTTTAGTTTTTAAACTGGCCTCTAGTTTAATGTAAAAGGCAGGTTACAGAATCATCCTATTTGCATCATCAACCTGAAATGGACTGATGTTTGTCTGACCCCAAATTCATACAATTAAAGTCCCATCACCTGTGTTTGATGGTATTTAGAGGTGGGGCCTTTGGGAGGCAATTAAGTTTTATTGTTCTAATAAGAAGTGGGGGAGAGATTAAAGCCTGCTGGCTCTCTTGCTGAGGATACAGAAAAAAGGTGACCATTTGTAAGCCAGGAAGAGAGTCCTCACCAGCAGCCAAATCTGCTGGCACCTTGACATTGGATTTTCCAGCCTCTAGAACTGGGAGAAATAAATTTCTATTGTTTTAGCCACTCGGTGTGTGGTATTTTGTTATAGCAGCTCAAGTGGACCTAATACACATCTATACATGTAAATTGAGGAAGAAAATATACCCCAATAGGGCTTATCTCTGGGTGCTAAGATTACATGCAATTATTTGAAATATGTTAGATATGTAAGTATAAAAGAAGAATAGTGATGACATGAGAAAAATAACATAGTAAATATTTACTCTATGTTCCTGTGGGCCAGACCCTGCTAGTGGCTGACATGCTCACTTCTGGTCCCCATTCTACCCCATGCATAGGTTCCATTCTATCTCTGGTTTACAGATGAGGAAAGAAAGACTTGGGGAATTTAAGTTACTTGCTCAAAGTCTCTCTGCTAGTAAGAAGCACTTCGTATATTTATGGTGGAAACACATTTAAGAAGTAATAAGGAAAGGTTGAAAATAGGGGTTGGTTTAGGAAGAATGTCTTATGGGAATTTATGGGAGACCAGTCCTAATGGGTAATGAGGAAGACGGGGAAGCTTAATCCTTATGTCTGATCCTTCCCAAGATTGCTGTGGAAATGAGATACAATGTATTTGGAAGTGCCCAGAAAATGGTAGAACAATGTACCACTGAAGGCTAAATGCTGAGTATTCAGAAACTTGTCACAGCACAATATGCTGACTTCCCAAGTTCTCCTATCAAATCTTTCTTGAATTAGAAACAACGTTAATGTTCAAGAAGGGAGGGCTGGTTGACTAAAGTGTGGGACCGCTACACAATGGAATAATACTGTGCAATAATTTTAAAAAACAGGCAATGATATTGTTGTCCTGGCTTGGCCTTGTTTTGTGACTGCTCCGTCGTAATGTAGATAAAGTAAATGAGTAATTATGTTATGATCCGTGGTGTCCTTGAGAACCAGGATTCTTAGCACAGACAAAGGGGGCACAGATGGAAGAAGAAGTTAAATAAAATCCCCTGTAGTTCTGAATTTGAATCAAAAATATCAGCATGAACTTATGATATATTTGTATTACAAACAACAATATAGTCCTACTTCTGTCTACTGAAAGTGATGAAGAATCAGCCCTGGATTGTGGCCTCTAAAAGCCGTTTCTTACTAAGTGGAATCGGGAATCCTTGGAGACATGGTTTATTCCAGGTCGAGGGCAGACCCTGGAACATCTTAACTCCCTTGCTATTTGGATATCAAAGACTAGTAGGGTCATGTCAGAAGGAGCGAACTGGCTAGAGATGGCTTAATCCAAGTATCTATAAAATAATAAGCTGAAGGGGACTGCAACATTTCAATATGTGTAAACTCATGGTAAAATTGTGGTTAGTTTAGGTTAGTTCCTATTATGAAAGCATTCCAAGCTAGTAAATGAAGAAAAAACGATAAAACTAAACTATTGTTGTTTTGTAACTCCTAATTAACTAATGGATCTAAGCAATAAATATCAATGGCTACTAAAACGACAGAAAGTGAGATAGCTAGAGATCAGGCACCCTCTCACGGGAGGGGACAACGCAGTCCATGAAGTAGTAGTTTCGGCCACAAAAATCACACCTAAATCTGATTAAATATCTAAATCAAACAAGCAATTTACAGGAAATATAAAAGATAGAATAACATGTTAAATACCACCACTGCACCAGCCAAATCCAGACCTTGGAGATCTTTGCAGGACAATGGATCCAGTTCCTTCACCAAATAAATTACAAGGGTGGAAGATAAAGGGAACCTATAGTGTCTTAAAAGACACTCAAATGTCAATCTAGTGCAATGTGTGGACTTTATTTGGAAATTCTAATTTTTAAAAAAGATTTAAAAAAGGCATTTATGGGACTGGTGTATGTGTGAACACTTATCTGAGAGTTGATGATATTAAGAGATTAATGCTAATTTGTTTAGATAAGGTAACGGTATTGTGTTAATGCTAAAACAAAAGGGCCACTTTCATTCAGAGGTACATACCCAAGTTTTATAGCTGAAATGATACAACATCTTGGATTAGTTTTTAAATAACCCAGTGGCAGGTGAAAAAGTGGGCCAGAGCGCAGTTACCATGAGATCAGTTATGTATCTATGGGTGCTGAGACTGGATGAGGACCTACAAAGGTTGGTTGTTTTGCTATTTTTCCTTTTCCATATGTTTAGAAGTTTCCAGAACACAGGATAATAATAAATTGTTCTTGATGTCATGCTCAGAGCAATGACACTGTGTTTCATGCCTTGTGGTTTTGCCCTCCTATTCCACAGCTAAGGGAGAGTTGAGCCTGGTGCAGGAACCCTGTGAACTTCCTCTGGGGGGGTTCACCCTCTCACTGGGCCATGTCACTATGGTGCTTGGGAGCATAAACATGTAGCAAAATACCTCAGAGGAATGGAGTGCTCACGACTCAAGCATTTTGAAGCTGTGAGAGAATCATGATTTCATGAGGCACAGACAATGAACACCAGAGAACCAAATCTACTGGCGTGGAAAGTCAACGGAGTTCTTCAAAAGATGCTTATGATGTTTCAATCCTGATGTTCTAAGCCAATGACAAAGCAAATCCAGTGAGACAAGGGACACCACACCAGTTGTGTTCCGATGACATTGTTTGCATGGGTGCCATTACCCTAGTTTCCTTAAGTAGATAATGACATCCATAGGAGGGCAAATTACCCAGATTCTCCACTGGGGACCCCACAGGTGAGAGCAATGAGGAGTGACGTCTAGGAGATAAGAGCAAAGTCTTAAGCCACGTCGCTGGGATGGTGGGAGGAAGTAAAAATTAGGGGGAAATAGGAAACCAATCCAATGTTTATCTTTAGAAATGCATCTCCCAGCCCTCAAGATTCAGCCTCCTGTTTGGGGTAGCTTCTGTTTCTTGCACCAGCCTCATCAGCATGTGTGACCGTCCTAATTATGTCATACAGGGTGGGCTTGCTTTAACTCTAGAGTTCTCCCCTTGGGGGGTATGTCTCATGCTGTTGAAATCACCTGTTTGCTTGTCTGTCTACCAACATCAGTCTGTAACCTTATTGAGGGTAGGGGCTTTAGTCTATTCTTTGTGGTGTCTCATCACATAGCACAGAGCAGATGTATAGTATAGATGTGTTCAAAAAATATTAGCTGCATAGCCAGAATCCCTGTGGAAGCAGTGCAGGTTTGACTCGTGGGCTGTGCCAACTCACTGTACCTCCTTTCCCAATGCTGCGTTAGGGTTTCCAGATTCGCCTGCTAACTTGCTACAAGACTTCAGATTTTAAAAAACACGTTGAGATTTTTCTGAAGAAAGTAAAGCGTACAACTGAGAATTTCAGTTTCTGTGCAATAAAACAACTAATCTGGGAAAACAATTCTGAAATATTGTCGTGCACCTGTCTGGAATGGTTTCTGTTGTTGGACTTACAAATAATAGAACCTGAAATTCCAACCACCCGGTGATGGCCGGGACTCGGGTTAGTGGGCCAGGTGGTGAAGTAGACAAATGAATATAACCATTCAAGTAGATAAGCAAACCTGGGCATCTTCAAATGTGTATCTCCCTCCATCTTTGACATTTTGACTGGTGATCTCATAGCTGTGAGAATCCAGGTTGATTGCACTTGGGGCCCCTGGAGCCAGAAACTCTTGCCAGATCTCTTCCACCCTTTTGGCCACATCCTGCAGGGGTTGTTTCTTGAGATCTTGGACAGCCAGCCAGAACCTGAAGTGAAAGCAGAAACAAAGTGAGTTCCAGGGGCGTCAGGATCTGGACCCTGTTGGAGATGGTCCCAGAACTGATGTCCCATGAAACTTCTTATGTTGCATCCCCCAGCCTGCCCTGATGCCACTGCCGGTCACAAAGACCATGGGGACTGCTGAAAACCCAAAGGGTGTTCCACTATTGTGGAGAACAGATGTGTGTACTAAAAGATCATATTTTATGCTTCTGGTTACCAAAAAGATTTCTCTTCTTCCACGTCCAAGTTTCTCACCCCCAGCACCACTGCCATTTCAGGCTGGATAATTCTTTATTGTGGGGACTGTTCTGAGCACTGAAGGATATTTAGCAGCAACCTTGGCCTCTACCAACTGGATCACAAGAGCACCCCCCTTTCTAACGCCTAAATCTGTATGCTTGCAGACATTACCAAATGTCCCTGGGGGCTGAAGTCACCCGGGTTGAGAACCACTGCTCTACATAGGTGCCACAGCACAGACGTGAGTCCCTTTGCCAAATCTGGTTGGGGCATCAAAATGAAGGAAAGATCGCAGAAGCGGGCAGAATCCCCAACTCATAAAGAATACGTGAGCTGGAATGAACCAGCTACTCCTGTCAAAGATGGAGAAACTGAGCCGATTCACATCAGTGTTCAGCCTTGTGCTTGGCAAACAGTAGGTGCTCCACAGTGGTTTCCAGGTCGAAGATGGGCTCATCTGGAACGATGCTGGAGGCATACGTGGGAGACTGCTCTGCCAAAAGATCCTTCTTCTGGGAGTGCCAGGAGGAAAAACATCTCCTGCTCACTTCCATTTCTGCTTCTCTGCCATCCCCCAGCGTGGGGCCACCACTGGGAGGCTGTGTGTGAGCTCTTTTCTGCTGATGGCAGTGGCAAGCAGAGCCAAAGCGTGGACAGAGGCTCCCAGGTCCCCAGGCAGCCTTTCAGCAGGACCCAGGTCTGGGTGGCCTGCCCTTTGCCCTGTGGCTGGGACAGGCTGGCTTCCCACATGAGATAAGAGGACAAGGTCCCAGGTGGTGTCTGTAGCCACAGGAATCACAAGTAGACTAGTCAAGGAAAGGAGAGGGACGAGAAAAGATAATCCACGACATGGTGGAAAGTGCATGCAGTCTGTCATCGAATTTCACCCAAAGTAAGATGTATTTTTTTTTTTTAAAGGTTAACCATGTTTTTCTGTTGCTGTTCAGAGAAATGTCTTTGGAGCCCAGTGCACAGCCCAAAGGCTCCACTAAGTGGTAGTTTGGGGGAATGCAGCTCATTTCCGCAAGGGAGAAGGTGTAGGTGGGCGTGCGCTGTGTGTGGGGTGTGTGTGTATGTAGTGTGTGTTTGTGGTGTTAGAGTGCGTGTGTGTGGTGTGTGTGTAGTGAGGGTGGGTGTGGTGTCTGTGGTGTGTGAGTGTGGTATCTGTGGTGTATGTGGTTTGTGTGGTATGTATGTGTGTGTGTATGATATCTGTGGTATGTGTGGTGTTTGTGGTATCTGTGGTGTGTGTGTGTGTGATGTGTGTGTGGTGTGTCTGTGGTGTGTGTGAGATGTGTGTGGTATGTGTGTGGATGTGTGGTGTGTGTATGGTGTGTGTGGTGTGTGTGTGTATAGTGTATATGTGTGGTGTGTGTCTGTGTAGTGGATGTGTGGTGTATGTGTGTATTGTGTACGCGTGTGGTGTGTATGTGTGTGTAGTGGATGTGTATGGTGTGTGTAGTGGATGTGTGTGGCGTGCGTACGTGTTTCCCACAGGGCTGGGTTCTGAAGACCTCCTCCCAGAGAACCCTCAAGGCCCTGTCACTGATCCTGCAGAGCCAGGGGACAGGCAGGGAAGGAGAGCAGGACCTCCCTCTGAAGACGGCCGCGCACAGTTCTGCCCTCACGTCCTCCACAGCAGCATCTTGGATTGTATCTTTCTGCGTCTTTAAAGTGAGGCCACAGTGGGTGGGGGGTCTGTGGCACAGGTCTGGGAAACTTCCCGTCCAGATTTAATTCTGAAACGCTTTCTGGTCCCCTGGGTGGGAGTGGAGAAGGAGGTCGTGTGGTGGCCCCCGGTGTGACCCCTCAGATTTTGCCCCTCTCCCCTCAGGCGGCCTAGGTAGAAGGTGCTGGGCCCTTGCTGCTGCCCTCTGGCACCCCCTTCCCTTCAGCGCCAGCCCTCTTTCCTTCTGCTGCAGAGTCCCTGGATCCCGTTCCTTTGGGCTACTGAGGTGAGGACAGTGCAGTGTTTCTTTAACCAGAGTCCAGAGCGGGGGCCTGGGAGAGTTTGAGAGGAGCTGTTAACCTGTGGGATTGTGCGGGTGGCCCTTGAAAGGCAGGCTGGGGAGTGGGTCTCCTCCATCTCCTGGGCCCTGTCCCTAGGTTCCCTGGGGCTCTCTGTCCACCCCAAAGGTCGGCCGTGAAATGAGGGGTGGGGGGATCAGAAGACTTGAGGTAAAAACAGCCATCTGCTGAGGACAGCACCTACAAGCCTTTCTCTGCCTAGAATGTGGGGTTTGATGGGAGAGTGAAAAATTTAGGAAACCTGGCTCTAAAGAAAGAAGCTGAGGTTGATTTTTCCAAAGACCACAAGGTGGGCTGAGGTCTGTGAGATCTCCTTGACCATACGCCAGGCAGACAGGAGAAATGGCTCACTCGGGGAGGCTTCTCTGGGCTGAGTCCCCGGCTAGAAGCAACCTTCCAGGTCAGCATCCATCCCGTGCCTGCTGGGGTCCTGCAACTTCTCACACACATGGATGAAGCCTGTGATCTCCTGCCCCCTCAGTCACCTTCTGTCGTCTGTACCCCTTCCTCCAGTCTGCTCTGAGGAGGAGCTGTGGGTCCCTCTGGGAAGGCCCTGAGGACCCCAGCTGCTCCCAAGCTCTGCAGGCTCCCTGTGGACCCCGAGGCCTCAGGGTCCTCGTCAGAGGGTGATTTGGGAGCCACACGAATGTGCTTCACTCAGATGGGTCTACAGAGATGATCTGGAGCTGATGTAGTTGCAAACGTCAGAATCAAATTTAATAAATTTTCACATGAAAAATTAAAAAGGTTCGCTTTGTCAAATAAAACCAAGATTCAATAATAATAATAAAAGTAGAGGAAAAACAACAGGCGTGCTAGGGGAGGGTGTCGGGGTGACATTCCCCAGACAGCAGTTCTTTCTTCCTGCACATGTGGGGACACTTCCCAGTCTTCCGTCTGCTTTGGAGATGACCTGCCTCATCCCTCTCAGGTGACAGCAGAAATGCTGTCACAACAGCATTCTGACATCCCATATGTGTTTACCATCACTGGCTTCAGAGAACCTTTGTGTCAATTTGAAATTCAGAACAGGCTCTGGCTTGTATTTGCCATCTCCAGCCCCCACAGGTCTGAGCTGGGAGCGCCAAGCCCTGGCTGTGTGGCCCGCTTTCCCCACAAAGAGCCACCAAAGCTCTGCTCTACACATCAACTGCCCACGGAGGCCCACTGAGGTTTGGAAGCTCCTGCTCTTATCGAAAGCTTGCAGGTACTGCTCCTCCCCAGCGGTGCAGGCAGGGAGGAAATGCAGCCACAGCGCGTCAAATCCACCCGCCCTGCACTAAGCCTCCGTGGCTTGCAGCAGAAGGGCCGTGGTGATGGGCAGGCCGCAAAGGCTGGTATCTGGGAGACCACCTGTCTTTCCTCTGGTCCCTGCCAATCGTCAGAGCAGCAGGAGGCAGCCCCTGTGCTGGCATTTGATCTGCGTTAATGGCTCAGAAATGCTGGCGGGGAAACTGGCCTTTGGGAAGAGCCAGCCTGGGCTCAGAAGCCACTGGGGCGAAGCAGTGGGGAGGGGACTCGAGGCAGTCCACGGGCTGCTGCTTGGCAGTGGGGGGAGGCTCCTTTCTTCCCCAGTGCCCACCAGAATTGGGGTTCTCTCCAATCCTGAGGCTGGTAGGCTGGAGTGAGAGAAACCAGTAACCATTGAACATCTCCATCCTGCCAGGAGGTCTGGGTGGCCCCTCAGTGAGCAGTTTCTACATCTTTTCACCAGCTAGATTTTTTTTTTTATGGGTTAGAAAATACAGTTTTGGGTTCGTTCCCAGAGAAAAGCAAACTCCACGGCAGAAGAAAGCGTTTCTGTGCCCTCTGCTGGTCAACCAGAGACTTGGGAACAATGGCTTAAACTTGACTTGCACCTGGCTGGGCTGGAATTCTGGGGTGCCCAGCGTTAGGAGCCCAAATGCAGCACCATCAAAGCTGGATGATGTTCAGTGGGCAGTGCCTGGAATGCTACTGATGGCTATGGTGTCACGGGAGTCACATCACCTCTGATCTGATTCATCCCATGTTTAGTTGTGGTGGGTCCTACTGGGCCTACTAAGTTTTCTGAGGTCTTCCTGGGACTGCAGGACAAATGCTGGAGATGGGAGCTCTGCGGGCAAACCTGGCATCCTCTCCCCCCACCGTGTTCTTTTTTAATTGCTTCTCCCTCCAGCTGACACCGTGCGGAACTCGGATCATCAATCTGCAGGTTAGAAGAACAACTACATTCTCTCAGGAGATGTTACAGCTCATAAAAAATGTACAGGGGATGCTCTTTGCTGTGGGTTTTGATTTTTAACTCGTGTTCTGCCATGTGGCAGAGGGTGTCAAGCCAGGGATGTGGGAGAGGGGCAAAGGTGGCGAGGAGCGACTGTCGCCATGCAGGGAAAATGCACAGAGAAGGGGGAGGCTGTGGCCCGTAACTCAGCAGAACACCCCACTGGAGACCTGTGAGGCTCCTGCCTTGGGGATGGAGAGCTGCATGTTCCAGAGGCTCTCAGCAAACAGCTGACTCCATGGGCCCTGCCAGTGGGAAGGAGCCCTGGGCTCAGCTCCGGGTGGGTTGGAAGATGAGAGAGAAAGGCAGCCCTGCCACGGAGAGCTCACAGCTGTGCAGCTCTGCAGTCCCCGGAGACGATGCTCCCAGCTCATCTCACAGGCTCACCCGGGAGAAAATGATCAAAAGGGACTTCACACTCTATTATAGCATCATAGAAATCATTCCTTAAGCATCCAGGTGACACTTTGAGGCTCCTCTGTTCCTCATTCCGAAGCTCTGATGTAAATTTGACCACTTGGCTACTTGACCAGCCTTTGTGTGCTGTGTGAAAACGTTAGGATCTAAGTACCTCTTTTACTAGGGAGAAGCGAGGGATCGTGGGGGGACATTAGTGGAGAGGCACCTTGCAATGTATCCAGGTGGGTTCTGGTCAGTCTCCTTTCCTGTCATGCTCCAATGCCAATAGCCTGGGTCCCTGACCAATCCTGGGAGAAGGGACAACCCCACGCGGCCAACACAACAGATGGGCAGGATCCTCTGGTCCTGCCCAATTGCACAGTCTGATAGGGCACTATTACCATGGACCAAGGTGGAGTTGTAGCTCCCCACCCTGGGCAAAGCAGAAAATGGGGTTAGTTCTGAGTCCTTGGGATCTGGTTCCTGGTAGTTGCTAAGGCAATACCAGTGGTGGATGGAATAGACACAAAGGGAAGGAGAAGAAACCTCCTGGTGTCAGGTGACCACAGAGTCTGGAAGTGGTGCGTTTAAAACTGAGCTTTCTCCAATGTGACCAATTAGGCTGAACATCATAAAATGGCACTTGGGCCTCCAGAGAGGATTTTAGGGTCTCCTGAGCTATTCTTCTCCTCCCCACTGTTCTATTTTCTTTACTCCCTTTCTCGTTACGGATCAGAGAGGTGATCCTCTTAAGTCTGGATTTATGTCTGCACACTGAGGTGTGGAGTCGTCCCTGGCACACTGATGTGTGCTCACACACACGCTTTCACCCAGGGTGAAAGGCAGCCCTCCTGGCAGGGGGAAGGGGCTGGCAGAGATGCAAGAGGTGACGGCAGCTCGGGAAGCACTGAACACCTGCCAGGGACACACTCCTCGGTGCACTCTGGGCCCTGAGCCTAATGCATGTTTTGTGAAACTAGTCTGAACTGATGTGTGGCTCTGGCTATCAAGGGCTTTCCAGAACGGATGCCCAGACAGGCCATGGCAGAAGTTGAGCCAGTGAGTGCTGCTGGGACCCTCACAATGACTAGGACCCTGTGGTCATTCTTCAAACTCCCTGTAATCATGTAGGCAGCAGAGGGTCATAGACTACTTGTGGGCGGAGATAGAATTACGTAAAAGGGGCCTTGATACCACCCCGTCTTGGGGATCTAGGGGGACAGGGATGAGAGGGGGATAGGGGAAAGATGCCCAGGTGTGGCTTATAGGCCCATACCTGGGTGGAACCTGGGACTGAGTCAGCCACGCTGAGGGGCCACGGAACCACTCCCGTGAAGAGTATTAGAAGTCCAACCTTCTTACAAATATAGTAGAACCTCCATAGCTGACCACCTCCCTACATGGACCACCTCCTTAAGTTGACCTAATTTTCATAGACCGGACATGCACCACTTGTATGTATCAGTACTGTAGGCCTAGTTCTTATGATGACCAGTTTGTTATAGTCCCTTGAATGGTCACCTTACACACATTCTACTGTACTGCATTAGGCTTTAAAGCGAAGCTCTGAGACGTGTTTGAATGTGCTTCAGCATAAGGAAAGAATACCTGTGTCATAACCACAAGTAAGATGCTCCACCTTATCTGGTTTATAATAGACACGTGGGTGCCTAGAAAGGCATGGGGAGCACAGTTAATTGGCATCTCCACTTCTCCCTGGACTTTGTGTGTAGGAGAGTCCTGCTGCCACCCTTCTGCTCACACAGGCTTCCAGCTTGGACTACTCTTCCCCCACCTCTTTATCTGTTACTATCCTGTGTATTCTTCAAAGTCCAGCTTATAATTTGTTTACTGGCTGACACTGATTCCTTTCTCCCTCAAATACTTCCAAATAGTTTTTAGAGCTTATACTCATTTCTGTACATTGAATGATTTAATTGTTTCCTGTGTGTATGTGTGTTTTTTTCTTTAATTAAGAACCTATAAGGTTGTTGCAAGCAAAGATTGCACATCCTGACTGGCATCCCTCAGCAGACTCTCTTGGGGCGTGACCAGCATGGGTGGGTCATGATAACACTTGACTGATGCGCGGGTTTGAAACGCTCTCTAACTTCAAACTGGTAACATGGATTTTGAACATTAGAGGGGACAATTCTCTGCCCAAAGTGTATGCTCTGACTTTTTAAAGTTGAAAAACATTTAAAAATTAATAAAACCCTTTTAAAGAAAATAGCACTGGAAAATGGGAATTAACATGGTATAAAAAAAGAGAACCTTGTATAAAGAAAAAATAGAGTAAGAGAGAGAGAGCGAGTAAGAGATTGATCTTACCCATTAAGAAGGCACCAGTTTGCTATGATCCCTGATGGCTTAGGTAAGTTTTCCATGGGTATCTGATTCTTCAGCAATACATGAAAGATTTGGGGGCTTGTTTATTCAACCCTTTTAATGCACCCCCTTTTCTTCTCACACAGGACACTATGTTTTGAATGTTTTCTTTTTTCCCTATTAAATGGTAATTACTAACACATTCCCCTTATAATGTATTATGTATAGACCAATAGAAACAAGCAGATGTTCTCACTGGCATCAGATGAGCACAGTGACCACTACATGGAGCTGACAGAAGTCCCTCAAAAAGGAAGAGGCATGCTCGAATTAGCTTGTACAATTAATCTCCAGGCATTGAGTGATGCTTATGTTGGCTCTTTGAAATTTGGAAATGCGCTCCTTAGCTCCTGTCTCTTCTGGGTAGCCTTTTGGATACTGAGGACCCCAGGCCGGGAAGTTCGGAAGGAGAGAGACTTTGGGCTTCCTCCCCCCTTTCCGAAGATCTGTGGTTATTCCTAATGGATGGCAGGGTTGAATCCATCTGACTATTTAACTATTATTAAATACTTGTTCCCAATTAGTTGAACAAATGCCATCCGGACTTGAACTAAAACAATGCTAGTGTTGGTCGGTGCTATTATGGTGGTAAGAAAGTTGCATGTTTTAATTTGTTCTTCTCCGTTTTCCACCTTAGATTAGCTGGCACTTGAATTTGAACCCTGAGAATGTCTTTATTGAGAAAGCCAGGGGGAGACAGATAATGCAAAGTTCCTCACACACGTTCAGCACACAGCTCAAAGCTCCGAGAGATTTACCTGAGGTTTTCTGAACTGAACTCGGATTCCAGGAACCGTAGGAACTGGTCCCGCCCCACCTGGTCCTTCAGTATCTCGTCGAAAGAGAAGCCCCATCTTTTCACTCGCTGCTGGCTGGGCTCTTTGCTTTGGGGTAGGAGAAGAAGGTTTAAAGCATGATCAGTACCAGGGAAAAGCCAGTGTCATAGTTTATTGTGTGACTCAGATCAATTTTCTGCCACACACTGAAGAAAAAGGTCTTATAGTTAAGGGACCGATTCTACAAAATCTGGGCAAAGTCAAAATGGAGACTTTTGTGTACCAACAGTATCAAATGGTAAAAAAAAGAGGCATGTGAAAGGGGCCCTGTTGAGTGAGGGTGGCCAGGGTGCCCAGTGGGTGCTGTCTCTGGGGAGCAACACCACCAATGATCAGGTTTCTCTGGACCATTCCCGCCAGTTACAGGCCCAACTGTCAAAACCATCATTTTCCACTTTTACTCTAACGCAGGTTGCCTCATGAACTCAGCCTTTCATCAAAGACATTATCCACCACCCAACCCTTCCTCCATCCACAGGGGAAGAAACCAGGGTCTTGTTCAGAGCTGAGAGAAGCACAACTGGTCAGAAATGCATCAGCTCATCCAGCATAAATCACACTCACTTATTTAGAGACATAATGTTGCATTTGCTTATTGATTTAACAACCGTGCACAGAGCGAACAACATGCTAAACATCGTTTCAAGCATTTCACACCCGCCAGTTCACTGAGTCCTCACAACTACTCTAGGAGAAATGTACGAATATTATTCCCGTGTTCCAGATGGGGAAACTGAGGCCTGCTGATACTTTGCTTACAGACACATAGCTAGAAATTGAGTCAAGAATCAAACCTAGACTGTGTGCTCCAGAGTGGGGCTCTTAACGCTGCTGTGCTGTGGGGTCCCCTGAGCTCTGCTATCTCATGTTCAGACTAAAGAAGGGGAGCTGGTCTTATTCTTCTGGTATTGGACCATGGTCATGGTTCCTTCCACTTCTGTCTTTCCACTGAAGTTCACTTGCTGTATTTATTCCTCTGACCTTCAAGTAGTAATAGGATCTTAATTTGCAAGTGACTCTCTACTCAAGAGGTGGTCTGTGGGCCAGAAGCAGAATCATAGTCCCCACCTACAGAATCAGAATCTAGAGTCATGTTTTTCAACCTTTCTTATCTCACAGCACATTTGAACCTACAGTTAAACTTCCACTGCACACTTAAATTATGTTGACCAAAAAAAAAAAAAAAGGTTAAAAAAAAGAATATAGTTCTTTGAATTTCTTTCAAAAATAATTTAATTAATGATCTTTAAAAATTTTCATGGCACAACTAAGGTCTTCTCATGGCCCACCGGTTGAAAATCACTGATCAAGAGTTTAATGCGATCTCTAAGTGATTTACAGCTACATTAAAATTTGGGAAACACTGGTCCAGCAATATTTAAAAATAGATACATACTTTTTATTCTTTCTAATAGACTGTAAGTGAATAAAATTATGGAATTGACATATTTGCAATATTTATCTTAGAAAATTATACCTTGTAAAAAAGGGAAAGAGAGCTTGTGTGTTGGAAGCTTGGAGAAGCAAATAACTCTAGACTGGCACTGTCTAATGTAACTTTCTTTTTTTTTTTGAGACGGAGCCTCAAGCTATCCCCCTGGGTAGAGTGCCATGGCATCACAGCTCATAGCAACCTCCAACTCCTGGGCTTAAGTGAGTCTCCTGCCTCCGCCTCCCAAGTAGCTGGGACCA
>CAUYQV010038973.1:0-18047 GCA_963574575.1 Galagoides demidoff | reverse complement strand
TCTCAGCCTGAGCACAAGGGGCCCTGCTAATGACTGCCACGATTCGGGCAGACGCAGCAATTAGAGAATTATCTATAGTTTGAGAGAGATTCGACCCCTCTGCTTTCCAGGGATATTAGCTGCTCGGCTTCCAGGACACACAATTTAATTGATAAAATGCATCAAAAGATAATTGCAGTCCTAGACTTGGTTTTACAACTAACAAGCTGTGCTTATGCCTGAACAGGTCCCCTCCACTTCCTGTACCTCAAATTTGCCCCCAGGTGTAGGGTAGGGAAGGTTGGGCCAGGGTGGATGTTTAACCATGGTGGCCTGTGGGCTGAAATTGACTTAAAGAAGGATTCTGTCCTGCAGACTGTTTTGTTCATTTTTTTGGTGAACTTACCTAGCACTCAGGATTTGGGGGTCTACATGTTTCAGGCATGCTAACTTGTCTAATTCTCCCTACTGTCCCAAGAAAGATACTCTTATCACACCCACTTTATAGATGGGGAAACTCTGACCAACAAAGGTTAAATCACGTACTCCAGGCCACCTGCTCAGCAGGGGTAAAGCAGGATTAGAGCTGTGGTGGTAAGACTTTAAGATCAATGCTTTAACATCTGTACTATAATTTCTCAAATTTCTTAACTTTTAATTTTTTTTCAAGCACAATGTCTCAAAGTTAATTTTAAACATTTTTATTTTTCTGTAAAAATAGAACTTACATATTAAAAAATTGTGCAGAGGTTCTCTGTAATGGTTTGTCCATCCCTAGACCATTGCCATTTTGTTCTACTAGGAGGCCCTAATAACTAATGTCATTTAGCACTTATCTGTTATGAGAGATGGCAGCTTTCAAAAAAAATAATCACATCTTCCATAAAGACCAGTGGAACAACTATCACTATATTTAGGAAAATGTGTATTTGAAAGCATCAGAGAGGAACCGAGGCTACCAGGACTTGAGAGATCAAGATCTCTGGGAGAAGGGAAATGAATTGAAACAAGGCTTATATTCTCCATTTATTTTCCTTTTCAAAAATTTGCCAATATGTGAGTATAGAAGAGCCAAGAATCACAGGGACTGAGACCTTTTCAGCAAGATCACGAATCACAAAATTTGATGTTTGGGGCTACCAAGAAAGCCAGGATCTGAGACACCAAGAAGTTACAGAAAATAAGTGAGTCCAGTTTTCTGCTGTACCTTCCCCCTTTAAATATTTAAGGCATTTACTCTTTTCTAAGCTGCACAGAGTGGTAGAATCTGAAGTCAAGTAGAGAGTGTGCAGCTGAGATGCTAAGAAACTAAGCCAAGTTTTCCCCAATGTCCTGATGCCACAACAGCAAAACTGAAGAGCTCAGGGATTGATCCTGAACTGCTGGAGCCATGGGAAAGAAAAAATGGCTTCTGTTGAGTCTCTCAAAGTGCTTGATCTCGGGAAAGAACAACAAACCAAAATAAACCAGATCTCAGAAAGATGAAAAATCAGCTTTGAATTATTACAGTCATGGTATTATACTTTGTCCTTACCATTGTGGCTATTGGAAAAAAATATGTCTATATCTCTAGATACATCTTCCCTGGAGAAAGATAGCATCATTGGAGACACAATATTTAAAAAAAAATATTCCAAGCATTTCTAAAAAATATTGAGGCATATCAGAAAGAGCAAATAACCAAAAACCAGGAGAAAAAAAAACTGTCAATAAGAACAAAAAAACTCACTAATGATTAATTAATGAGGCTACTAGAGGTAAACTTTAAAATATCTATTAATAAAATGTTTGGTAAAAAAGATGGAGAATTTTCCTTCTTTCTTTTTCTTTTTTTTTTTTTTTTGCAGTTTTTTTGTTTGTTTGTTTGTTTTTCGGCCAGGGCCAGGTTTGAACCCGCCACCTCTGGTTTGTGGAATCAGCACCCCACTCCTTTGAGCTACAGGTGCTGCCCAAAAGATGGAGAATTTTATTAGATAAATGGAGTATCTAAAATAACTACATGAGGCTCAGCGCCCGTAGTACAGTGGTTATGGTGCCTGCCACATGTGCTGAGGCTGGCCGGTTCAAACCCAACCTGGGCCAGCTAAGCAACAATGACAACTGCAACAGAAAAATAGCCAGGCGTGGCAGGTGCCTGTAGTCCTAGCTACTTGGGAGACTGAGGCAAGAGAATTGCTTAAGCCCAAGAGTTTGAGGTTGCTGTGAGCTGTGGCACTCTACTGAGGGTGACATAGTGAGACTCTGTCTCAAAATTAATTAATTAATTAAAATTAAAAAACGACATGAGTAATTGCTAACTGAAAAATGTAATCCCTTATTGAAGATACAACACACAGATAGGTCAGACAGGTCAGACAAAGCAGGAGACAGGTTTGTTAGCAATGTCTGCACTGAAGCATGGAGACCAGAAAGAACTTGCAGACACCAGAAGGATCATTCCACCGAGAGTGTGACAAAAAGGTCTAACGTATGTGTATCTTAAATCCTACAAAGAGAGGAAAGAGAAAATCAGGAGGAAATATGATATGAAGATACATGACTGAGGATTCTTCAAGGTTGATAAGACACATTAAGTCACAGAATTGTACAACCAAGAACCTCTGGCGAGAGGAAGACATACAAAACCTACTCCCATTATAGTAAAATTGCTGAGAAGGAAAGACATTACCTTTAAAGGAGAAGCAATAAGAAAGCAGCCAACTTGGCAACAGAAACAGCTGAACCAGGAGAGAAGGAAAGGACCCTATTTAAATGCTGAAAGAAAACAACTGTCAATCTAAAATTTTTATTCTATTAAAAATATCGTTTGAAAGTGAACGAAAAATATATGGTTTCTTCAAAGCAAAAACAGGTAATTTGTTGTTGGCAGATCTGCATTAAAATAAATACTAAGTAGAATTCTTTGGGCAGAAGGAAAAGTGATTTTAAATGGATTTGTAAAGGAAGAATGAGGAGTGATAGAAAAGTAGATACATTGAGAAATTTAAATTAACCATAGTGCACAGAACAGCAATAGAAAGCAGCTCTGGAGGTTTACTGCCTCTGCGTGTGTGTGTGTGTGTGTGTGTGTGTGTGTGTGTGTGAGAAGAAAGATTTAAATTACTTAACAGGAATAATACAATAGCCAGAAAGAGGTGAAATACTTTTAAAGAGTTCTGAAGCTCTTCCCTTGTCCAAGTGGTAAAATTGTGGTTTAGATAGACACTAATTAATCAGAGATATTGTAGGGTTTACATTAAGAGTCACAGAAGTAAACTGCCGACCCAAGGGAAAATTATAAAATAGTATAATTTTTTAAAAACCACTTGATTAATACAAAATAAAACAGGAAAGGAAAGAAAAAAGCAATACAAATAGAAAACAAACAATAAGAAGATAATCTTAAATCCTAAAACTATTTACAATAAATGTAAACAGAGTAAATTCCAAAAGAGAAGGGCCAGTATTACTTTTTATCTGTAGAGAAACATAGGTCTATTTCTCACACGTAGCCAGTCTCAAATTGTGGACCACCTGACTTAATGACATTCCATACTTATAAATGGGCTCTCAAGATGTCCCATAAAGTCAATTTATGATTAAATCATTAAATTAAGAATTCTGGTACTAGTTTCTGCCATGCATGTAAACAAACCCACATGGCAGCTTTACCCTAGTAGCTGGTCTCATTGATAGAGGATAGAAACACAAGAACATGTAGAATCACAAGAGCCAAGAAAGTTTATAATGAAAGAATTAGCTGAAGCCTTTCAACTCATTGAAATAGGATTTGCTAAGCTCAAGGAGCAAGATCCCAACATTGAGCAGTTTACAAAGGTTTTCCACGCAGTTAGTGAGAACATCAGATGCTACAGGGCTAATTATGATGAACAAAAGAAAAAGTCTCTGCAAACAACCCTAGATAATGTTCTTCAGGAAACTGCCTTCAGTGGTAAGCTCCCCTCCTCCAGCAATAGAATCAAATCCTGATTCTCCAGCACCCACTCCATCCTCACCAGCAGCATCTCCATCATCATCTTCTGATCAATGTCAGCCTCCCTTCTTAGCTCAGAAATGCCCTTTCCAGTAAGCAAGACATTGATGCAACCTTTCATACTCCTTTCTGAAATTTCTCCTACCTCCTATCTAAACTTTTTGTATGAGTTTGTTTTTATGTTCTATTTATTTCAGTTAAAAGAAAGAGCACCATAGTTTCTGTAACTTGTGATCACAGGACAGGGGTGTTACATACAGGGGTGGGGGCTCGGGGGAGAGGGCACTGCCTGCCCTGCAAAACGTTTCAAAGCTAGATGTGTGTATAAATCATCTGAAGACCTAGCAAAGATATTTATTATTCTGGGTTTGAAACAATTATAGAAACAACTTGAATAGTTTAAGGGGTGGTGGGAATTTGAGAAACCTGCGTTTTTAATAAGCCCCAGACCACTCTTGGAGCAAACAATGACCTCTTATAAGGAAACAAGGGGATAGGGACAAGGGGTAGATTGTTAACATACTAGTTTAGTTGTGTGGAGCTTAGAGCTTAGCAAGGGACCGATCCCGTACACAAGTCAATGCAATGCAAGAAATTGTAATGTAACTGTCTCGCTGAGGGACCTTTGCTCTCCTGCAACAGCCCAGATCATAGCAGTCAGAGGTCTTGCCTCATCTTAATTATTCATATCCTGGCAACTGGAGAACAGACTAGCTGGGGTTAAGAACCCAAAGCAGGGTAGGATTCATGCACACAGTCATGTGTTTATTTATTCACATAGCTCCAGCAAAGAAAGTTAAAAACAGAGCTGGTGCCCAGCAGGGAGCAGGGGCCTGAGGCTGCATGCTGGTCTGGAAGCTTTGTCCAGGACATGGGACTCCTCTGAGGTCTGTTTGTGCACCGGGCTGAGGCCCTGGTGGACACAGCGCAGGTGGTGGGGGCTGCACAGGGAAGGCTGTGGTTTCAGAGGCCACAGTGGCTGGCTGGTTTCCCACTCCTGGTCTCCTGGAAGATCCCTCCCATCAGCAATAGAAGGACTGTAGCCCAAGGCAGGAGGAGTCTTGTGCCAGCCTTCAGGTGTTTGGAAGGCCTTTTAGTGACAGCCCTGCAGGGCTGGCTCTGCTTCCAGACCACAAAGCCGCTCTGCTAGGGGCCACCTCAGGAGGAGGGTGGCCAAGGTGGGGAGCACTGGCCTGCTTTGTGTGAGGCTGCTCCTAGGACATGCGTATGGGTCTGAGTTTTCCCTGGAGTACCTGACAGGTTTGGAAGAGCAAAGGAGAAAGGTCCTGGCATAGTGTCCCAACCTCATAGGTCCACTCCGGGAAGACTTTAGTGGCAGTGAATTTGGCCATGCTAATTTTACATAATTCTATGAAAAAGGAAGTAGCGTGATATGAGAGACCTTCCTCTTTTGTCCTTTTTGGAATTTTACATTGAGATTGTAATGACACGACTAACAGACAGATGTGCTTTCCAGGCCCCTACAGTGCCAGAGTAATTAATTTCGAAAGACTCAGCACTGTGAATGCCATAGTGAATTCATAAAAACCCGAGGAAGAGAAAACCCTAAAAGCCTCTGGAATGAAGAAGCAGATCTTAAACAGAATCAGAACTAAGAATGCAACTCTGGAAGTGACAATGGCATAGTGCCTTTCCACCTGGGGAATTTACTTCCAGCTTAAAATGTAAAACAAGGTCAGGTTAAAGATCACGGACAAGGATGTTATGAAGACGTTTCTGATTTGCAAGATCTCTGAGAATCATCTCTTTGGTGCCCTTTCGTAAGAAGTTGGGGGAGGAGGACTTTCTCCACCAGAAGGAGGAATGGATCAAGGACAGGGATGCTGTGGGATCCCAGACATGGGAGGTGACAGCTGATCCCGAGATGGATGCATATTACCAGGGAAACATCCAGATCTCTGTTCTGAAGCAGATCCAGAAAGCAGCCATTCTCCTGAGGGGTGTTGCTGGGGAAAAAATAAAACTCTCTGCTTACCTGACGTGTGATCACAGTGAAAGGTGGGTTAGGGTCAGGGCAGGGAATTTAGTGATGGATTCGTCATAGCCACTCAGAACCCTAAGGAAGTAGAAGATCAGCGATTTCTAGGGAGAACAATGCAGCTGCAGGAGCAAGGCAATTAGAGTCTACACCACATGTGTCGACTGTGAATGCTTTTTACCCAATTATGGGAGTGTGAACACAGCATGAAGTCTTGGAAACGCCACCAGGATGACAGGCAGGGGGAATGTGTGAGAGACGCTGGTCTAAAAACTAAATATTCATTGTTCTATAGCAGATTGGCAATAGGTTAATTTTTAAGATACAGAAATGAACTAGTAGCAACATAAACACATAGTTTAGGAAGAGAGAGACTGAATGATAAACAGCCTAAAGAGATCAAAATGGTCCTTTCTGGAGAGCCAGGGTGTGCGGTTTTCTTAATGAGCCGCCGGGTGCTGTTTGTCCGATTGTTTTCGTGTTTTCCTTCTGTTGCTCAGCATAGGTAATTTCTACTGTTTTATTTCCAGTTAGCTGATACTTTCCTCTGTCCTTCCCATGCTTCTGTTGAGTCCACCTATTTAATATTTCCCAGTGTTGGTTATTGTGTTTTCTTGGTTCTAAAATATCTACCTGGTTCTCTGTTTTCGATTTCTTTATGGAAACTTTACGTCTATTTGCTGAGACTTTGTATAGTTTCCCCCGTTTCTAGTGCATTCGTAATTGCTCGTGGAAGTATTTTTACAATGGCTGCTTTAAGATAACTGTGAGATAATTCCAACATCTGTCTATCTTGATGGCGGCATCTGTTGATTGCCTCTTCCAAGTTAAGACATTCCTGGGTCTGCTTGGTGAGAGGAGAGATTTTCAATGAAATCCTTGATGTAGTTGGTATCGTGCTAGGAGACTCCAAATCTTACCTGAATTCCTGGTCCCAGCAGGCGGGGGAAGGGGCGACATTGCCTCTTAGTGACAGGGTGGGATGGCAAAGGTTCCCACTTGGCTCCGTTTACACCTGGACACGGGATGTGAGAGAAGCCCTCTTCCTGCCTTGGTCTACAATCCCTGAGTGGAAGGGTACCTTGTCACTACTAACTGGAGATGGGGGCTCAGCTTCCCAGTGACTTTCTGTTTCCAGCAGCCTGGCTTAGAGGCTCAGATGCATCTCATTAGAGGTCCTTGCCTGGCCTCCACTGGCACCATGACTGTGGGAGGCTTGTTATGCCAGGCGAGGGTAGCAAGCTAGGCTCCCCCCCTCCCCCAGACTTCTCTGTGGGGCTGGGATACCTGGCTACTCCAGGGTAGAAGTGGAAAATGAACTTCCTCACTTGGTCTTCGCTGTTATGGCTGGGGGTAGAGCTGAGGTTTGTCTGCGTGTTTGGAGTGGAGTGGTTGCTGTCTAAATGTTTTCTGTCTTGCTAGGGTGCCCCATTTCTGGTTTTTGAGCTAAGGTGACCAGACGTCCCGCTTTTGGGGGTACAGTCCCAATTTTTAACAATTTGTCCGGCATCCTGCAGTGTTTTAAAAAAGCCCCGATTTTTGGAAAGAATGCATGACAAGCTAGGGAACACCGGAGAACAGGAAGGGAATATACGGTTTTCAGCTGCCATGTGGCTATTTCGCCAGGATACGTGTTTTATATTATTTTTGCTAATTTTATAATGTTAAACTTTAATAATAACAAATAATTGTTGAGAACTGATTTTCGAGAACTGCTTATCAAACTTTGCATTGTTGTCAGGCCCCATCCCACCCCCCAATGGTGTCTCGCTTTACCAATGTTAAAATCTGGTCACCTTATTTTAAACTAGAGAAAGCAAGCTTTTTCTCTTTTTTTCTTTTTGTCTGTGTCTGTTGGCGTTTTGGGGTTCCAGCTTCTCCAGTACTCCATCCAGGCTAAATGAAGCAGAAAGGAAACTTTAGGAACTCACTATCCTCTCATTTCTCCTCTCCAGGAGTTCCTGATTGGTCTGCCTTCTTTTCTCCACTTTTCAGAGTTTTATGTTTGTTTTATGTCTTGCCAAGGGATTTAACCATACTTAGCAGGAAGCATTGGAAGTGTGCACCTACACCATCTTGCTGGAAATTAAAGTCTCAGCATTGTTTTTTTATTTTGTTTTTCTTCTTTTGGGGGGTCCTTCTCTTGCCTTTTCCATGCCTCAGCCCCTGAAGAAGAAGCCCTGTGTGGCTTCCAGGTGACCGCAGCCCTGGGTCCTAGAAATTATATTCTTCATTTCCTCTTTATCCCTAGGGCTGCCAGTGCCTTCCTTCTGGTTTGCCTCTAGCTTTTCTGTTGCCTGTGAAACTGATTCTTTCTACTTGTTTTGCAGATCAGAATGCTTTCTATTGTTCTGCCTGAACCCAGATTTACACAAAAGGTATGAGCATTCTTATTCTAATATGATAGCTATCACCGCGTTTACCCACAGCCTTGCAAACTTTGCCAATCTGATAAGTGAATTTAATAGCCATTCTCATTTGTCTCATGAAAGGTCAAATTCTCATTTTTTAAAGTGTTTATCGGTTATTTGCATTTCTCTTCTGTCAACTATCCATTCATTTCTTTTATCCACTCTATCGAATTATTTGTATTTTTCTTATTGCTCTACAGCATATTAAATTAATCCTTTGCTATGCCTGAGCCAGATCTCTCTTTCTTGTCTTTATTTATGCCATCTTTTATTGCTGAAAAGTTGTTAAGTTTTGATGTGTTCAATCCTGAGAGAAACCTCAACCCTGACACAATTAGAACACAAAATGCATTCGCTCCTGTAACTAAACAGCTCAGAGAGAAGACTTCAGGTTCAGGTGGATCTAGGGCAGTGATGTTCAACAGGTGTGCTGCAAAAAATTAAGATTGTTGAATTATTTTCAAAAGACCTTCACAGCAGAGTAAGTATATTCTTTTTTTTTTTTTTTTTTTACTATTTTTTGATCAACATAATTTAAGTGTGCTGTGGAAATTTAACTATAGGTTAAAGTGTGCCATAAAAAAAAAAAAGTAGGTTGAAAAACACTGATGAAGGGGCTCAAACAAAGCCACCCCGACAGTTTCAGTTGTTCTTCCTTTTGATAGTGTCATTCCAGGACTCAGTAGGGTGGCAACGCAGCTCCCAGTAACTCTATTTATGAGACTGAATATAAGTAACAAAATCTTGTCTAAAAGTAGCTTAATTATAAGGCTCTTTTTTTCCACACAAGGAGCCCGAAGATAGTTAGCTCTGAGAATGATTCAGTAACTCTAAATATAAGAGCTCTGAGACTATTTTTTTTTCTTTCTTGTAAAAAAACAGTTGCTGCATCTCTAGACTGTGTTCACCCAACAGCATCCAAGGGAGGTAGACAAGGAATCCCAGTGTCAAGTGCACCTCTCTTTTACCAGATGGGCGAATCTTTCCCAGGGCCCACCTCCCACCCACACCCTGCCACAGACCTCCGGGCTGGGCTGGGTCCTGTGATTGCCCTCCCTGCAAAGGGGGATGGGAAATAGGAACTGGTTCTCTCAGCCTCTGGATTGGGGTTAGGAGGGGTAGGGAGCTGTGGGCTGGGCACCCAGTAGGACCTGCCCCTGGAGCATCTCTCCCAATTGCAGCTAGAGGGCAGGATCAACTATTACCCAGAACCACTGCCCATCGGCCAGACCAGGTCACATGCTCCGCCCTTAGCCCCTGGCCTGGAGCTCAACCTGAACTGGGGATAGGCTGAGGGTGAGCGGGTGTGTGTTTATAAGGGTCTGGTTGCTAGAAAGTGGGGAAATGGGCACCGAAAGTAAAAAATTTATACTAGAGCAGCCATGTGAACATGTAATAATCTTCATTGGTGGTCATGTCAATTTCTGAGAGTGAGTTTCTGGCTGATACCCAGCAAACGCTAGCTTTCACCATTCTCTCTTCCTTCTCACCAAACAATGGCGAGAGGGACTTGTAAATGAGCTAGTTTTCTCCCTCTCTGATCGCCCATGTCTCCCTGCCTCCTAGCCAGGCCTGTAATGGCCCGTTTGGAAACGATCGATGTGAGAATTCAGCCTCAAGCTTGACGCTGGCCAAGTTGAGTGTCTAGTAAACAACACAGACACTTGTAAGTGTCTTACTTGTCATGTAAGATCTTCCTTCCCACCTCTGGGGTGGCAGGGTCATTGTGAAGGTTAATGATGATTCTGCTACTTCTGTTCAAATGTCCGTCTCTGCCGTCCTACATGGAAGCCATCCAATCTCACTTGACTCTCCCTGCATACCCATTACCAGCTTATGAAGAATCAGAGCTGAACAAAGGTACAAAATTGCCACGTTCTACAATAGGCTTGGCTCAAAAGCCATTTGAATGTTCACAGATTTCAAATGACTTGGCAGCCTGTCTGTAACATGTCCTGTGGCCTGAAAGGGGATGCCCACGTTTGTTAGCGATTAATTGATCTGCTGATGAAGCTTAGTTAACTTTTGCAGCCAAATTGAAAGCATGGCTCAGACATGAGCAATCAAACCAGCTGGGAAGAATCCTGCCTCGTCCACAGGCCTGCGCCATCACAGGAGCTCTGGGGAGGAGAAATTATGGGAGAAAGGGAAGGGGCGTTAGCTGTAAATGCAGGGAACACGCAGATAGTCCTGGACAAGGGTTGGCGAGGTTGAAGATGGCGTTGCACTGGCAGTTTTTGACTTTCTCTAACTCCCTCCTGGGCTAAATACAAAGGAGCCAAATGCAAGACCTGGAGGTTCTGACACCAGGGGGCACCCTTCAAGGTGACTTCTTCCCTTTCCCGCTGCTGCAAATCTTTACACAACAGAGAGGGTCCATGATTACAGTCAGAGCAAATACAGCTGAGAGGGAAGAGGAGGAGGGGCAGAGGATTCTAAATTTATCTCTTCTCAGCACGAGGGTCTTTGTAAGTTCTTTCAAGGGCACCAACTTGAAACTCATCATCCCCAAGCCAGCCGCAAACTATGTGCCAAATTCAACAAAAATACTGGATTGGGAGAAGGGGTGGCTGTTACCTGGAGGCACATGTTAAATGGGGATGGGCACATTAAATATTTAAGTTTGGGTATTTCAGGAGTTTCAAATGCCACTGCGCCCAGCTGAGATCCTGGGTTTAATTGGTTTCTTCAAAAAGCACAAAGATTGGGAGGTGCTAACATTTAAAAGAGAAAAAATGTCCGTGGAACCCTGTGCCTTTGGCTTTTTCTACATGGGGACACATTAAGTTTCCTGTGTCACACTTTGCTGGAGTTTGGACTCTAGGGAATGCTCTGTTTTGGTCGGTTTCCCCACTAAACCCTCATTCATCCATTCACTTGAGAAGTTACCGTGTGTCTGTCATGCACCAGGCTCTGTTCTGGGCTCATAGTACAGAGTGGGGCATCAAAGGAGAAGGTCTGACGGAGCTTACAGTCTGCTCAAGGATGATCAACATGAAGACAAGGTGTATCCAGTGTGAATTGGGAGGGGCTGGGGCTGAGAAGGGAGGTGAAGCCAGGAATGGGGGTTGGAGTGCACGGGGACTCCTCAGAGGACATTGACTTGGAGCATAGACCTGAAGGCCATGAGAGGGGAGAGACAGGCTAATATCTGGGGGGAAATGCTCCAGGCAGAGGGAATAGCAAGTGCAAAGGCCCTGAGGCAGGACCACATCCGGCTTGTCTGAGTAGCCTCCAGGGACTAGTGACTGCAGCAGAGTGAAGAAGTGTGTACAGGGAAGGCCCAAGAGATGGGGAGGCCAGACCCTCCATGGCCTGGGAGGTCACTGAGAGGATTTGGGATTTATCTGCGTGAGGTGGGAGGACTGTGCTAGGTTTTGAGCAGAGGCGTGACATGATCTGATATAGAAGGACCGCTCTGACCATGTTGTTAAGAATAGACTCAGGGAAGGGGTCAGGATGGGGCCAAACGCAGGGCCAGGAGATCAGTGAACCCACAGTCTTCACAGCAGTGGGAACCAAGTGGGTGGAGGAGTAAGGTACACTTTTAAAGTCGAGCCAACAGTTTTTGGCAAATGGATCGGGCCTGGCACGTATGAAAAACAAAAACAGCACAGGTCTCAGGATGTTACCTGGGATGTTGCTCTGATCAACTTGACTTTTGAGTGATAAGAGCCTGGCACCAGTTTATCAGGAAATGTACAGATATCCAAAGAATTAGTTTTGTGTTTGAGAAAGTAAAGGTTAGACACCTTCTCCTTTGTGGTTTCTTAAAAAAAAAAAAATTACAGTTCGCTATTTATGTCAAGTGGATACTTGTCCCGTGAGGATTCTAAATTGGCATCTTTCATTTAAAGCATCACGAAAAAGAACACGAGCGCGCCTTGAACATTATCAGCATTTTTTCAGCTATCGGTTCCTGAAAAAAACAAAACTGCAGGGCAAGAGAATCAGCTACAATCATTTGTGAGAAAGGACACAAATAGGCCAGGAATTGGCTTGCCTAATAGACTTCAACTTGAATTAGACGTAAGACAGATGAGTCGAATCAGGCTGTTATGCCGCAGAAAGAATTGCAATGTCAGATGGAGCATTCAAGGTGCAGAAATGGAGCAGAAACACATGTTCTGCAGATATTAGCTGTTAGGTACGAGCCTGTCTCTTGTTGACGCTGTGGGTATGAAATTCAATATTATCCCAGGGAAAGGAAACAAGGCCACGAACTGTCAGGTGGCAGGGTCTATTACACTTCATCAAGTGCCCTTGGCAACTTGATACATGCTTGTAGTGCTTGGGAAGATGAGAGAGACATCTCCACTTTTCCTCGTGCAGAGAGATTTTGGAAGAGATGCCAGCATTCGTGTGCTGGTTGAAGTGCGTGCGGCCATTTGATACGGGGCAGGTGATCGGCACAATCTTTTCAAACAAACCCTACACAGCAGCTCATAAAACCAATTAAAACATGCTGGTGTCCAGCGCCCCCTCCCACACCAGGCGGTGGTCCTGGAGGAAGCCTGGGTCACACGTGGAGCGCGTCATTCCTACTGTCTTTGTGTGGATAGCTTCGTGTGGCAGAGTCCAGCAGCATCCGCCCCTTCTCTTCCCACGTGTGACCAGTGACGCCAGGGGAGCCTACTTGATTGATGGATTCCTAGATTTTTAAAAAATATAGATGGTTTTGACCGTAACCGATTGGATTGATTATACCATTTCTCTTTTGTCTTAGTAGCAAAAAATTCAAGAGTTCTTTTGACAGTACCTTACGTTGACAAGGCTGTGGGGACAAAGGCTTCCCAGACACTGCTGGTGGGGGTGATGTGGTCCTGCTTCACATTTCGGTGACACCTCTAAAAATACCAAACGCAGTTAGTCTTTGAGTCAGCGGTCCCCCTCCTGTGAATTTAGGCTGCAGGCATTTGTGTGCAAATACTTGAGATCAAGAGAACTGAAGATGGAAAACAACCCAGCATCCCTCTGCAGGAGACCAGTGAAAAACAAAACAAACACGGACAAGCAAAACCTGTGGACTTCCTAGAATATTTACTGAAATGGATAAAATAAAGCAATTGACTCACGGAATAATTATTGCCAAGTACGTGCAAGATCTGGTAAAAAGCAAAGTACGTAGCAGTGCACAGAGGCTGTCGCTTTGTGTGTGGAAGGAGGGACTGTGAGCTTTCACGTTTATATTGCTTGTATTTGCATGAGGAAGCAATGAAGGACCCAGGAGAAACTGGTAAAATGGTTCCCTCTGGGGGGAGAGAAGTCAGAGTGAGCCCCAGTACACGTGTCCTTTCGTCTTTGTTAAGCCACCTGAGTGTGTTGCCTCGTAACAATGGAGAAAGGTGGCTGATAAACAGGCCTTTCCTATGTGGTAGTTAACTGTAATGTTAGGACCACCAATCTAGAGGGAAGGACCAAGGAAGCTCTTGTGCGTTTGTAAGGACACAGAGACCAGCCTACCCCGTTGTGCCCCAGTGATGCCCAGTGGCAAGGCCCAGGCAGCCTGGTATCATGGGGAAATAGTGGGCAATATGCATCTGATTTGATTGAGCTCAGGAAATAATTCCCATTAAACTTCTGTAAAGTTCCTGGGGAGGAATGTCATGCTACATTTCAGCGTCAGAAGGAAAGTGGCTGAGCAGGAGAGCAGGAGGTGACCCACCTGCATCAGGAGCAGATCTGGTCCCGGTGGGCACGTCAGGAAGGATAGAGGAGGGGGTTAAGCCTTCTCTTCACTCCATCCCTGCTGTCTTCTTGACCTAAAGATGGGAGGTTTCCATCTCCGAGGCCATTTTTCCTAGAAGGGCTGGAATTTTCAGTCAGTGCTGGGAGAGGGAGGAGGTCCAGCCAGTGGCTCTGCCCAGCACCTTCACCATCACTGGGTTTTACGGAGCAAAGGCAAACTCTGAAAACGTGATCACAATTCAAAGGGCAGCTGGGCAGGTGGGCTCTACCCGTGGTTCTCCCTTCAGCATCTTGGACTGCAAGGGTGGTTTTAGGCACTGATGCCTCTTGCTAAGACAGTGAGCTCCTTGAGGAAGTGACACGTGTCTCATTCATCCGGGAATCCTCCACATACCACGTAGACACCAAACGTGTAGAGTGAGCAGTGAGGGCATGTCCTGGGCTAAGTGGGGGTGTCCCCGTGTGTGCCTCCTTAATTATCAATAACTGTCAATTAATTATCAATAGCAGTCCCCTTTCATGAATTCTCTGACCAACAAATTAGTTTATCATCCTATCAGTGAGTCTCAGAACTGCACTGTAGCTAGTGTAAGCTGAAGAAATTTATGGCAAGAATACGGAACGGCTCTACCAGGCCAAGAATTTCTTGTCTCAGTGACTGAGAAGACAGGAGTTTGCCTGGGACAGTTCTGATCCGTGCCTGTTACTTGATAATTGCATTGATCACAAATAGTGGCTCGGCACCTGTGGCTCAATCGGCTAAGGCGCCAGCCACGTACACCTAAGGTGGCGGGTTCGAATCCCCAGCCCGGCCTGCCAAACAACAATGATGGCTGCAACCAAAAAATGGCCGGGCGTTGTGGCAGGTGCCTATGGTCCCAGCTACTTGGGAGGCGGAGGCAGGAGACGCGCTTGAGCCCAGGAGTTGGAGGTTGCTATGAGCTGTGATGCCATGGCACTCTACCCAGGGGGATAGCTTGAGGCTCCATCTCAAAAAAAAAAAAAAATAAAAAAATAAAAAACAAAAAACATAAAACAAAAAACAAAAAATAAAAAAATAAACAAAAAAATAAACAAATAGTGCTCCTGTTTATTTCCACAAGTGTTTTGGGTTGGACGCCAGTTGTGTGGTGACTGTACTCAGACACCAAGCCCAGCTAGATTCAGAGCTCAAATGAGGCCATCAGAATACGTTGGTGTTGGTGTCAGTCTCAGAGACCTCCTGGGAGACAGCGGCCCCAGCACCTGCATCCTCACCTCTGCTGAGATTCTCATGGAGAGAGAAGGCTTGCTTGCCAGCTCCCACAAGAGATCTGGGATTGATTCTGACTAGATCCCCTTCACGTAGACCCAAGGCTAATCCAAACTAAATAATTGGGAAGAATGGAACCTCAGAGACACTTGGGTCAGAAGGATTTGGGTAGAGGTAGAAAGCCTACTCCCCTGGGTACATTCTGGAATGTCTCTACTTTTCTCTAGGACTGAACAAGGCTCTGATGTGTCCTGATGCCTGACAACTTTTTAAAACTGTCATCCTACTACATAAGCAAATCTCTGCTCTAATGATTCTTTAAGATCCTTCTACCTCTTGAGTTCTATGATGCCACTTGATAAATGCATATGTGTGAAGTCTATCTGAGGGCTGACTCATATTAATCTTAGAAAAATAACAATAAAATCTCCAGGGTTTGGCATCGATGCCAATAGGTGTCCCAGCAGCGGTAGCAAATAAAAAAAATATACATTCAAAAATTTGATGATCAGGAAATTACTTCTGGGATGAGCTCTCCAGTTATTGACTTCCAGGGAGGATTTTTTCGCACAGTGAAATGAAAATTATACATTATAATTTGACATTTCCCATGCAAATGGAAAAGTAACAGAAATCTCTGTCATCTCAGTTCAAAAGAGAGCCCACCTGGAAAGAAGAGAAGTATACGCGGCGTCATGTCAGGAGGTGGTGTGTTAGAGCTGAGAAATAGGAGTACAGTTTCAGAGGGATACAGACTCTTGCCTTGGCTGCCAGACACAGGGACTCTCCTTTCCTCCCACTCAAAGAAACCCCCTGATGATTGGTGGCACCCGTGGCTCAAGGAGTAGGGTGCTGGCCCCATACTCTAGAGGTGGGAGGTTCAAACCTGGCCCCGACCAAAAACTGCAAAAAAGAAACCCCCTGATGTTGGATGTTTACTTTTCCTTATGTTAAATAAATCGAGAGACAGGTGGGATGATGGCATCATGATGGCTTCCGCCACCCAGACTCCTACTGGCTTTCTATTTCTCTGTCCTTGTTCTGAGTTCTGTCTTCATGGTCTCAATGTGGCTGCCAGAGTTGCAGCTGACATGACCAAGTTTCAGAAGACAGAGCAGGAAAAAGAGCACTTCGTCAGCTCCTTTTGAAGGAGCTGGACCTTCCACCCAGTCGCTTCTGTCTAATAACCACTGGCTAGATCTGTGCGCCATCCGCAGGGGACAGAGCCACAGGAAGTGGTTTTAGCTGTGAATATGAGGTAAAAATAAAAATATGCATTCAGTTACCAAGGACAGAGGATAGAAAGGATATAGAACAGGCAACTAGGAGTCTCCGACACAACGTAACTGTTTTCTGAACATAGAGTTTTTTTTAGAATCCGCTTTGACCTCTCCCTTCCCTCTTCACTGCGCTCCATCCTTCTTCCTCTTTTTACTTTTTTTCTTTTAAATCCCCATCTTCCATTAAAAGACAGCGAGCAGCAGAACTTGCCCCAGACTTCCTCCTCTTCCTCTCCCTTTCTTCTTGGAATGTATTAAATGGGATCTGGGTGATAGAGACCCACGATCCTGTCCCTAAGAAGCACAGTGGGGTAATCACAGATGCTGAGAAGAACTTGAAGCCTCACGAGTTCCACAATGAGAAAACCTGCATTATGAATCAAACGCCTTCATTGTTTTCTAAAGTGTTATTTTCTAAAATTTTCTAAATGTGACTACTATACATCTATCTACCTAGGCATTTTTAGTCACCTGAATTGAACAAAACACCCAAATGAAACGTGTTAATTAACTGGAATGGCAACCACAGAGTCAAAACTAAATGCTAAACTTTATTTATATAACACCAAGACCCAAACAAACAAAAATCCTCAGGATCCAGCTCACTAAGGAATTGAATATATACAGAGGGTGCCAAAAATGTATACACATTTGAAGAGAAATGTTATCTGTGTATTTATTACTTGTCTAAGTTCAATTGAAGGAACCCGTACTGGTCAAGGGTAATGCTGTGCACATCCATTTACCTGCAATTAGTACAATTTTGGGGAATGATCCATTTCACTTCCAACAAGATCTCTTAAAATGTGTATACATATTTGTAGCACCCCCAGTATATTTTCTTTAAAGGCCCAACTTTAACAAGATAAGATCACTTAAATATTCTCGAAGGAGCTCATGGGTTAAATATGTTTCTGAGCCCAGAAGCCCATTTTAAACTAAATACATCTTGAAATTTAAGCCACTATCAGTTCATGGTATTTCAAAAAATGCAGATGCCTGTGATTAAACGCCTGAGCTGAGATGTAAATACTGTGGGACTCCAGCTGTCCAGCTTGCAGTTACGACATCCTGGGATGTGAAAACATCTTGACCAGTTTGAGGCAGCCAGGTGAACCTGGTAATGGACCAGTTGTGCCATCAGGCCATGGCCCATCTCTGAGCAGTAAGAGGATGCACCGAAACCCCAAGCAGTGGCCAATTGGGAACACAGGGTGGTGTTTGTATGTTGGAGAGTAGGGTGTGAGTCTTAGGATCTTTTAAGACTGGCCTAATGGGCTCAGCGCCTGTGGCTCAATCGGCTAAGGTGCCAGCCACGTACACCTAAGGTGGTGGGTTCGAATCCCCAGCCCGGGCCCGCCAAACAACAATGATGGCTGCAACCAAAAAATGGCTGGGCGTTGTGGCGGGCGCCTGTGGTCCCAGCTACTTGGGAGGCGGAGGCAGGAGGCAGGAGACTCGCTTG
>CAUYQV010038971.1:0-14761 GCA_963574575.1 Galagoides demidoff | reverse complement strand
TTTTTTATTAAATCATAACTTTGTACATTGATGCATTTATGGGGTTCAGGGTACTGCTTCAATATACAATGTGAAATGTTTACATTGAATTAAGTAACACATCCGTTACAATTATATTCATTTCTTACTAGTTTTGAAATGTACCATTGCATCATGCGCATTAGGTGAGGTCCCCCCAAATACCCTCCCTTCTCCCATATCCATCCTCCCCTCCCCTCTCTCTCCTCTTTCCTTCTACTTTCTGGACTATAGTTATGTTTTGCCATTCGTATGAGTGTGTAGGTGGTTCTATATTGATTTCATAGTAGTATTGAGTACATTGGATACTTTTTTTTATATTATTGAAATACTTTACTAAGAAGAATATGTTCCAGCTCCATCCACGTAAACATAAAAAATGTGAAGTCTCCATCATTTTTATGGCTACATAGTATTCCATGGTGTACATATACCACAATTTGTTAATCCTTTAATGGGTCAGTGGGCACTTGGGTTGTTTCCATGTCTTGGCTATTATGAATTGGGCTGCAATAAACATTCTGGTGCAAATGTCTTTGTTGTAAAATAATTTTTGCCACCACAAAAAACCAACTTTTTGATTCATCAATCTTTTGAATGATTCTTTTGTTTTCAAATTTTGTTTAATTCTGCTCTAATTCTGGTTATTTCTTTTCTTCTGCTGCATTTGGGGTTGGAACAGTCTTCCTTTTCTAATTGCTTGAGATGTCCCATTAAATTGTTCACTTCTTCTCTTTCCGTTCTCTTACGGAAGGCTTGCAATGCTATAAATTTTCCTCTTAGGACTGCCTTTAAGACAAAAAATCACTTTACAACAAAGATATTTGCACCAGAATGTTTATTTCAGGCCCAATTCATAATTGCCAAGTCATAGAAGCAGCCCAAGTGCCCATAGACCAATGAATGGTTTAACAAATTGTGGTATATGTATACCATGGATTTTTACGCAGCCTTAAAAAAGGTGAAGACTTTACTTCTTTTATGTTTACATGGATAGAACTGGAACATATTCTTCTTAGCAAAGTATCTCAAGAATGGAAGAAAAAGTATCCAATGTACTAAGTACTATTATGAAATCAATATATAATCACCCACACTTTCTTTTTTTTTTTTTGAGACAGAGTCTCGCTATGTCACCCTCAGTAAAGTGCTGTGGCTTCACAGCTTACAGCAACCTCAAACTCTTGGGCTTAAGCAATTCTCTTGCCTTGGCCTCCCAAGTAGCTGGGACTGCCAGCCACAATGCCTGCCTAATTTTTGTTCACAGTTGTCACTGTGGCTTAACAGATATGGGTCAGATTCAAACCCACCACTGTAGGTGTATATGGCTGGCACCCTTGCTGACTGAGCTATGGGTGCTTCCCACCCACCATTCACATGAAAGATAAAATACAACTATAGTCCAGGACAGTGGTTTTCAATCTGTGGGTTGTGACCCCTTTGGGGGTCAAACAACCTTTTCACAGGGGTCGCCTAAAACCATCATGTACACCCCATACAAATACAGATGTATAAAAATAATTTTATGGTTGGGGGTTAACACAACATGAGGAACTGTATTAAAGCATCATGGCATTAGGAAGGTTAAGAACCACTGGTCCAGGATGAAGGAGGGAAGAGGAGGGGAAGGGAAGGGGAAAGGGTGGGTTGAAGGAGGGTAACTGGTGGAACCTCACCTATGGTGTATATTGCAAGGGCACTTGTAAAATCTATTAAGAGTAAAGTATAAATGTTGGCTCGGCGCCTGTGGCTCAATCAGCTAAGGCACCAGCCACGTACACCTAAGGTAGCGTGGTTCGAATCCCCAGCCCGGGCCCGCCAAACAACAATGATGGCTGCAACCAAAAAAAAAAAAAATGGCCGGGCGTTGTGGCGGGCGCCTGTGGTCCTAGCTACTTGGAAGGCGGAGGCAGGAGACTGGCTTGAGCCCAGGAGTTGGAGGTTGCTATGAGCTGTGATGCCATGGCACTCTACCCGGGGGGATAGCTTGAGGCTCCATCTCAAAAATAAAAAAAGAGTAAAGTATAAATGCCTTAACACAATAATTAAGTAAGTGAGGTAAAAGCTATGCTAACCAGTTTGATGTAAGCATTCCAAATTGTATATAAAACCAGCACATTGTACCACATAAATTCATTAATGTATATAGTTATGATTTAATAAAAAAATTAAAAATATATAAATAAATTTATTAGCTTGCTACTCTGTACTTACATTGGCAGCACTGTACAAACAACTTGGTAAAGTTTCATAACCTTGGCATATCAGTGTCTCAAAGCTGTGTTCATGTCAACATGTGGCAATGTCTTGCTGAGTAACATCCACTATTGTTGCCACGTGTTTTTCTGTGCTGAATGACAGTTCTGATGGCCATTCCAGAAAAAGTTCCAAAATTGCTTTGGACTAGGCACTGGTGTCTGTGCATAGTTTCCCAAGGGGAGTATGTATATAATGAGGTCTGTAGCACGTTCTCCAGGATGAGTTCACAAACTTAATTTTCAGATCTTGTATAAATAAACCAACACATTGATACCATCAAATTGTATTCCTTTGGAGCACTTAAATTTTTTTTAATAGCTGAATAATCTAAACAGGTGAGTTTACCCATCTTCTTATTCACTCTTTACATATCTGAACTTTTCTTTCAACCTCCTTTACTAGAAAAGTTTTTTGGTTTTTCTTTGGAGACAGAGTCTCACTATATCACCCTCAGTAGAGTACCTTGGCATCACAGCTCACAGCAACCTCAAACTCTTGGACTTAAGTGATTCTCTTGCTTCAGCCTCCCAAGTAGCTGGGACTACAGGTGCCCACCTCAAAGCCCGGCTATTTTTTTTTCTTTGCTCAAGAATTGCTTAAGAGTAAGCCTGGCATCTCAGCACCTGTGGCTCAAGTGGCTAAGGCACCAGCCACATACACCTAAAGTGGAGGGTTCAAATCCAGCCCAGGGCCTGCCAAAACAACAATGACAGCTGCAACCAAAAAATAGCCGGGCACTGTGGTGGGCTCCTGTGGTCCTAGCTACTTGGGAGGCTGAGGCAGGAGACTCACTTGAGCCCAGGAGTTAGAGGTTGCTGTGAACTGTGATACCATGACACTCTACCCAGCGGGATAGCTTGAGGCTCTGTCTCAAAAAAAAAAAAGAGTAAGTCTGGCTATTTTTTGTAGCAGCTGTCATTGTTGTTCAGCTGACCCAGGCCAGGTTTGAACCCACCAGCCTCTGTGTACATAGCTGGCACTGTAACCACTGTGCTACAGGTGCCTAGCCAATAGAAAACATTTTAAAATGCTACTCACTCCCATCACTTCTTAAAGAGTATCTGGACCTCACCAGGAATGATTGAGGTGAGGCCATCCCAAAGGTCAGGATATGATTTGGTAAATTCTGAGGACTTACCATAGGCAAGTATAAAATGGCAACCTGAGATTGTTGTTGAATAATTCAAGCCAAGACAGAGAGATGAAAATGTGGATGAGAGGGAAAGAAAACTCAAGAAGCAAGCGAGGCTATATTAATTAAGCCCTGAGCTGAAAGAGTTGAGTGAGGACCCAATCCACAAACAGGCATCAACACTGGAAGCCAAGAGAATGGAAGAACAGAATGCGATGGAGTCAAAGCTGATGAGCCAGGCATTTGGAATAGTCAGTCCTTATTCTGCAAACCCCAGTGAAGCCTGGCCTGGCCTGCCAGAGGAAGAGGCATTCCTCTAATTGATGCCAAACGGACAGTCACAGTCTATCCACCATTATGTCTCTGGTTTGGTAGATGTTATAAGACAAAGGATCTAACAAATCTAAGTGTGTGCACACTGAAAGGATAACAAACAACGAAAGTGTTAAGAAATAATCAAATAAGATTAATCAGGTATATTCTTACAGGAGTGGGTTTTGACTCAGATTCCAGGCTTTCTTTGCTATTCCTGACTCATCCGATACAATTTCCAACATGTTATGGGCTCCTTTATGCCCCACTGTGCCTTTGAATCCCAGGTCCTGTTGCCCTCAGTGGGTGAATCATCGTTGAGCCCACAAGAAGGATTCCAGTAAAAGAAGCAAGCAGACTTGTTGGAGGAGTTATTCCAGTTACTCACAGGACATCCCTTATTTCACTTTGTGGATTTACAGTGTAGCAGCTGTGTTTCAATTTCTCCTGTATGGCTAGCTGCAGAGAAATATCATCAATTAAAACTGACAAAGAGAGGCCACAAATTACTTTACCAGTTCCCCTCAAGTTGACAGTCTATGGATTACAAACAAATCTTTAAGTGCTTTGCTGGTCAGTTGTATTATTCTGTAGTTCTTAAGTATCTATTTGAAGACCTAAAGCAGGTGATGTTTTCAGCACAGATCCAGAGTTTAAAACTTGTGTAATATAATGTAAGCCTACCTATGGTTTTATAAGAATTTCTGCTATGCTTTTGGGGCTTTGGTCTGTGTGTTGTCATTCTTCATTTGCAAAGAATACATTTTTTAAATGATGGTGTTTCCCGTAGATACTTCCCATTGTCGGCAAAATTTACCCTGAGTTAAGTATAAACCACTGTCAAACTCTCGAAATAGTTCTGCCTCACACGTATGTTCCAATGTTCCAGCATACTGAACTTGATTCTTTGTGCATACCTCTCTCTCTGTCTCTTTCTCTATCTATCTATCTTTAAGAGGCCCTTGGAGGTTTTGTGTGGTTAAGAGAGAGCTTGTGGGGATAGAGGGTTTGGAGAGTAGAGATGTGGAAAGAGATCCTGGCAAAGTGGCTTTGCTTGGAATGGTTCTGTCTGCATGACACCTTAGCAATGCGCGTCTGTAGGAAGAGAGGCCGGCAGTGTGCCAGCTGCTCACTGGGAAGGACTGACGACTGCTGTAGACAGGCAGCAGTAGTTTATCCCACCTCTTCAAAATGCTGTCAAGAGACTTCTTGGCCAATCCTCAGGCCACTGAAGGGGGCAAGTTGATCCACATGTTCACATCCAGGTGAGAAGCATGGAAAAAAGGTTTCCTCTCCCCTATACCCTGGAGACCTAGTCTTCATTCTGATTCCACTAATAGCTAGCTGTGTGGCCCGGGGTAAAATTACCTAGCATCTGAGTTCCAGTTATTTTGTGGTGAATGAAGAAGGGGATTTGAGTCAAGAACGTCCCTGTCTCTGACATGCTGTGGGCCTATAATTTACCAGTGTATCTGGTAGTCTCCATTAAAGTAGAAGTCTGGTGCCACGGCTCTTCTAAGGCTTCTTTTGTCTAGTCATGTCGGGCCAAGTCCTGCAGTTTGTGGGATTAACACAAGATACAAAATAACTGCATGTCATCAGAAGCAAAAAGTTTGGAAAAGACATTTCCCCAAACTAAATTAAATATCACTTCTCAAAAAGTAACAAAATGCTTTAGAAAGAAAATATCAACGCCGCTACAAATCAACATCTGAGGAGCAGCCCTCGAAAACATCTGGAAAATAGCATTCAGTTAACAAACCACGAGATAAGATGCTTGATTTCCCAGTCACTGATGTTACTAACTGCAAAAGCAGTTAAAAAGCCTTACGAGGAATAATATCTTGGCACTGGCTGAACAGCAAGAAACCCAGCTGTTTGCACTTGCCGTATAACAAGTGCCAATGCACACATTGTAATCCGCACAGTCTGCTGAGCTCTGAACAGCAAACCACACAATGTGATGGAAAGCTCCTGATTGGGCAAGAGTGATCAGGCTGCGGGGACTAAATAATGCTTCCTTTTACTACAACAGCCCGCTTCCAGGGCAACTTCCTTGTGAAATGTTGTTTCTTGCTATATATTCATTCATTTACTTTTACTAGAAATTTATATCATGGTCTGGAAAGAACGTCTATTTCCAGGCAAAAGTACCTCTAAATCATACCAGATGTTGGAAACATTATGAGACTGGCCCCAAAAAGAAGAGAAGGGGATTACAGCAAGGACTCTATCAGAGACTGCCAGAAAAGGACGGGGGCCATAGCGAGAGGCCTGAAGAGAGATTAGCCGATAAGCATGCTAAAGCAAGATCATATGGATCCTCAAGCTCCCTGCCTCAAAGGGGCAGAGGATTTTACCCACCCTGAAACCCAGATTTTGAAAGAGACTAAAGTGAATACAAGACAAAAGAAAAGAGAAGGAGCCTCCAGACATCTTGCCAATATGTTATTTTCAATGCTACTTAGGCACTCATTGGAATCAGCAGTTTTTTAGAATTAAAAAGGAAAACTCAGGCAGCACCTGTGGCTCAGTGAGTAGGGCGCCGTCCCCATATACAAAGGGTAGTGGGTTCAAACCCCCTCCTGGCCAAACTGTAACAAAGAAAATAGCCCTGTGGTGGGAGCCTGTGGTCCCAGCTACTTGGGAGGCAGAGGCAGGAGACTCGCTTGAGCCCAGGAGTTGGAGGTTGCTGTGAGCTGTGATGCCACGGCACTCTACCCAGGGAGACAGCTTGAGGCTCTGTCTCAAAAAAAAAAATAGCCAGGTGCTGTGGCGGGCCCCTGTAGTTCCAGCTACTCAGGAGGCTGAGGCAAGAGAATCGCCTAAGACCAGGAGCTGGAGGTTGCTGTAAGCTGTGAGGCCACAGCCCTCAACTGAGGGCAGCGAAATGAGACTCTGTCTCTAAAAAAAAAAAAAAAGAAAAACTCTGGGGAGGGAGGGCGATTGGTGGAATCTTGTCTAACGTGCACAATGCCAGGGTGTTCAGTACACCCTCTGGGTGAAAGGCTCAACAACAACTTTGAGCTTTACCTTAGAATTGAAAACAATGTAACCTAAACATTTGTGCCCTCATATTAGTCTGAAATTAAAAAAAAAGAAGAAGAAGAAGGAAAAGTCTGATCAACGTGGCTATCATTTCATTCAGTTATTGTTGAACTCCTAGTATGTATTAGAAAATGTTCTAGGTATGGAAGGAGGCATAGAATACTAGTGAACAAAAAACCACATGGTCTGTTCAAGTGATCTAAAAAAAAATGATTAATTGCTGGCCAGGCGTTGTGGCTCATGCCTGTAATCCCAACACTCTGGGAGGCCGAGCTGTGTGGATTGCCTGAGCTCAGGGGTTCGAGGACAGCCTGAGCCACAGCAAGACCTCCTCTCTAAAAATAGCTGGGCTTTGTGGCAGGCACCTGTGGTCCCAGCTGCTTGGGAGACTGAGGCAAGTGAATTGCTTGAGCCCAAGAGTTTGAGGTTGCTGTGAGCTGTGATGCCACTGCACTCTCCTGAGTGTAACAAAGTGAGACTGTTTCAAAAAAAAAAATTCATAGCCATCTCTAATAAACATTAATAAACAATGCATATAGGAAAGAGGCTTCTTCTCTTTCCTTTACTGATCCATTGGAAAAGATGGCTGATAATCAAGCAACTACAAAAACAGATATGAAATTGTATCTATGGTAAGTGCTACAGTGAAAGGTAGATGGCTTTATGCGAAAGAATAATTAAAATATTTGAACTTGTCAGAGAGGTAACAGATAGCTTCCCCAGAGAAGGGGTATTTGAACTTTAATCTGAAGGATGAGTAAAATTCAGATAAATGAAGAAAGGGCTGTACAGAGATAGGAAATAAGAAAGGACACCAAGAAAAGGGCTTCAAGAGGTCTGGGGGGCAGGAAAACCTGGCCAGTTGAACCAGTAAGTCTTGAGAGATGAAAAGAATATAGGTACAGGCTTGGCGCCTGTAGCACAGCCATTACAGTGCCAGCCACATATACTGAGGCTGGCAGGTTCCAACCCTGCCTGGGCCAGCTAAACGACAAGGACAACTGCAACAACAACAACAACAAAAAGCCAAGCATTGTGGTAGGCACCTGTAGTTCCAGCTACTTGGGAGGATAATGCAAGAGAATCACTTAAGCACAAGAGTTTGAGGTTGCTGTGAGCTGTGATGCCACAGCATTCTACTGAAGGTGATATAGTGACTTTATCTTAAAAAAAAAATGTGGGTATGAGGTAACCTAGGTAACCAATGGCCAATAGACAAGGGCAATACTCCCTGGGCACAGAGAGGCCAAAGGAAGACTGGCAGCCACTTTCAAAGGGAGAGAAAGAGGGAATTTATACCTCCACACAGTGTTTGCGACTCAGTCTCTCTATCATAAGAGGGACTCACTTTTTCATTGTTCTTCATAAATGAAGTTTCTCTTTGTTTTTTTTTTCTGTTTGTTGGCTTGTTTGTTTGTTTTTAGACTCACTTTGTCCCCCTCAGTAAAGTGTCCTGGCATCATAGCACACAGCAACCTCAAACTGTTGGGCTCAAGTAATCCTCTTGCCTCAGCCTCCCAAAATGCCCAGCTATTTTTAGAGATGAGGTCTCACTCTTGCTCAGGCTGCTCTTGACTCTCAGAGTTCTGGGATTACAGGTGTGGGCCACCGCGCCTGGCCTAGTTCCTTTTTCTTTCAATCTTTCATTATTTATTAATAAGTTAAAAGTGGAGCGTCAGTAGAATGTGCACCTGTCAAGAAATTTAAAAAAAGGGCGGTGCCTGTGGCTCAGTGGGTAGGACGCCAGTTCCATATACTGAGGGTGACAGGTTCAAACCCAGCCCCGGTCAAATTGCAACAAAAAAAATTGCCAGGCGTTGTGGCAGGCACCTGTAGTCCTAGCTACTCAGGAGGCTGAGGCAAGAGAATTGCCTAAGCCCAGGAGTTGGAGGTTGCTATGAGCTGTGTGATGCCATGGCACTATACCAAGGGCGACAAAATGAGATTCTGTCTCTACAAAAAAAAAAAAAAAGAAAAAGAAAGAAAGAAAAAATAAATAGAAAAAAAGCTGGGCACGATGGCCCCACGCCTGTAATCCCAGCACTCTGGGAGGCCAAGGCAGGTGGATTGCTGAGCTTACAGGTGGGAGCCTGAGTGAGACCTCATCTCTAAAAATAGCCAGGTACTGTGGTGGGTGCCTATAGTCCCACCTACTTGGGAGGCTGAGGCAAAAGAATTGCTTGAGTCAAAGAGTTTGAGGTGGTTGTGAGCTGTGATGCCATGGCACTACAAAAAAAAAAAAGAGAAGAAATGAAAAAAGATCAGAGTTAACATTTTGTAGCATTTCCACTTGCCTACTGGAAACAAAATGCATATGTATGTATGAACTAAGAAATAGGAATTGTGTGATTCTGGTTATTCTATCTATGACTTAAATCTGATATTGGCATTTAAACTGACATTGTACAATATAATATAAAGATGAATGGTAAAATTCATGCTAATATTTAGAAATTTTAATTTGCCTTTATTTACAATGACATTCAATAAAAAGTAAAAGACACCATAAGAAGTTGAGAGAAGCAGGGCACAGTGGTTCATGCTTGTGATCCTAGCACTCTGGGAGGCCCAGGCAGGCGCATTGCCTGAGCTCAGGAGTTGGAGACCAGCCTGAGAAAGAGCAAGACCCTGTCTCTAAAAATAGCCCGGCATTGTGGCAGGTGTCTGTAGTCCCAGCTACTCAGGAGGCTGAGGCAAGAGAGTTACTTGAGCCCAAGAGTTTGACGTAGCTGTGAGCTGTGACATCATAGCACTCTACCAAGGGCGACTCTATGAGTGAGACTCTGTCTCAAAATAATAACAATAATAATAATGATAAGTTGAGAGAGACTGTGGAAGAAAAAGGAAAAGATATTTTTTCATCTTTAGTGGCACTTTTGCCCTATTCTTTTGGACAAGACATTTAGCATTTTCATCTTGAATTTTCATATTTTTACTTTCATTATGCAAGCCCTGGAAATTATATAACAGGCCCTGCATTATATATACCTTGCCAGGTTGTGGTTGGTTATTGACTTGCTTAATTCCTGTTAGATTGCCCCACTGCTAAACACATGGTATGCTAGAAGGAAGTGGCAAATAAAAACAAACCTGGTGGGCAGCACCTATAGCTCAGTGGGTAGGATGCCGGCAACATATACCGAGGCTGGCAAGTTCAAACCTAGCCCAGGCCTGCTAAAACAATGACAACTGCAACAACAACAAATAGTCGGGCGTTGTGGTGGGCACCTGTAGTCCCAGCTACTTGGGAGGCGGAGGCAGGAGAATCGCTTGAGCCAAGGAGTTGGAGGTTGCTTTAAGGATTCCTCCTCCCCTACCAAAAGCACCTTATAAAAGGTTTCCACCCATGCTTCTAGGGGTCGAGAGACTTTGAAGCAAAAGCCTGCTCTCAGCCCAGCCAATCAATAAAGGACCCTTGTTTAATTTGGACTCAGTGTGCTGGAGTTTCTTGATTCCACTCACTTCAGGTGTAACAGTGGAGTCATTCCCAACTCCTCCCTCTGCTTCATTATATCAGCCAGGGCCCAATGAGGAGACAAAAAACATACATACAAGCTATTTAAACAGGAAAGTTGAGGGCAGCACCTGTAGCTCAAGGAGTAGGGCGCCAGCCCCATATACCGGGGGGTGGCAGGTTCAAGCCTGGCCCCAGCCAAAACTGCAAAAAAAAAAAAAGAAAAAACATTAAAGTTGAGTATAAGTATTTGCTAAGTAGTAAATGTGGTGAACTACTAAAAGAGATAAAAGTGGACTCAGGGTAGTATAGACACAGCAACTGAAGATAGCAGGTACTGCCTCTAAAGCCAATAAAAAGGGTATAAGAAAGGAAATTTTACAGTTTAGAGGCAGAATCTCCCCCACTAAAGCTGAAATTCAGATCTCTGAGGAGAGGTAACATTCAGCCTGCTGGTAGCTGTGAAAACTTCTGGAAGATGGGAGCCACAGCAGCCTATTCATTAGGTGACAGAGAAACTTGACGCAGGACACAGACCTCAAGAGTTCAGCAGGACTTAGTCCTCAACATATGTACTGGTGGGTTAAAACCACACCAAGCAAGGAAGCCAAGACCTAGAAGGGAAGGAAAAGGAGAGAAGGGGAGGGAGGAAAATGAAGGGAAATAATGCAGGGGCATTTAAGGAAGCCCAACAGGTAGGAGGAGAAACAGAAAAGTTCAGAGTAGCAGAATCTGAGGTTTGAATATCTAATGAAGCTAAAAGAACTGCCCCAAGGTCAGTATTATTTTTTTTTGACAGTCTTAAGCTGTCACCCTCAGTAGAGTACTCTATCATCGCAGCTCACAGCAACCTCAAATTCTTGGGTTTAAGTGACTCTCTTGCCTCAGCTCCCAACTAGCTGGGAGTACAGGTGCCGGCCACAATGCCTGACTATTTTTTTTGTTGCCATTGTTGTTGTTTTTAAGCGGGCCCGGCTGGATTTAAACCCAGCAGTCCTGGTGTATGTGGCTGGCACCCTACCCACTGAGCTATGGGTGATGCGGCAAGACCAGTATTTTGTATTTCAGATTTTTTTTCTTCTGACCCATCTTCATCTAATCCTATTTACCTCTGACATAGTTCAATATTAGCTTAGATACCTCCTCTTCCAAATGCCCTTTCTTTCTTTCTTTGCTTCTTTTTTTTAGAGACAGAGTCTCACTTTGTTGCCCTCAGTAGAGCACTGTGATGTCACAGCTCACAGCATCTTCCATCTCTTGGGCTTAGGTGATTCTCTTGCCTCAGCCTCTTGAGTAGCTGGAACTACAGGCACCTGCCACAATTCTTGGCTATTTTTTTTGGCCGGGGCTGGGTTTGAACCCACCACCTCTGGCATATGGGTGGCGCCCTACCCCTTTTGAGCCACAGGCGCTGCCCATGCCTGGCTATTTTTTATTGCAGTTTGGCTGGGGCTGGGTTTGAACCCGACACCCTCAGTATATGGGGCCGGCGCCCTACTCACTGAGCCACAGGTGCCGCCCTCTAAATGCCTTTTCAAACCCCTAACCCCAGTACCAACACACAGTTAGGTCTTCTTTGGCTGCCAAACACACTAAACTCCTTGAAGTATGAAATTATTGTTTATTCTGCATTGTATCTTCAGCTTATAACATACTTTTCCATATGTTGTTAGCATTTCAACATTTGATGAATACATTTTTTATTTTTTTATTTTTTTGAGACAGGGTCTCATTTTCTCATGCTCAGCAGAGTGCCGTGGTGTCACAGCTCACAGCAACCTCACACTCTTGGGCTCAAATGATCCTCTTGCCTCAGCCTCCCAACTAGCTGGGACTACAGGCACCTGCCACAAGGCCTGGCTATTTTTAGAGATGAGGTCTCGCTCTGACTGAGACTGGTCTTCAACCTGTGAGCTCAGGCATCCACCTGCCTTGGCCTCCCAGAGTGCTAGAATTACAGGCATGAGCCACTGCACCTGGCCAAATAGAATTTTAAAAAATCTAAACAAATTACTACTCTCTCTGTTCTATCTCAAAGCACCTCACTTGCACATCTGTTGTGGAACTCATTACCTATTATTTTTGTATGTTATTTCCTTTCCCTAAAAAACTGTTAACTTCTACTAATCTTTGGATTCCTTTGATTGACAAGTACTGAGCATTGCCTGGAGTAAGCATTTCCTGATTATTTGCTGTACTAATGTCACCAAACTGATAAAAGCTGACTATAATGTAGTAAAACTGTCTTTGTGGTTGGCTTATGAACTGGCTCTGAAGATGTCCTTTTATAACTTTATCAAGATTCATGCAAGAACCTTGGAGTACTGAGGTACATAATTGGCTGCAAAACAGATTACAGGTTGAGTATCTATAATTCAAAAATTTAAAAATCTGAAATGCTCCAAAATCCAAAGCATTTTGACTGCCAAAATGACACTCAAAGGAAATGTTCATTGCAGCATTTCCGGTTTTGATTTTTCAGATTAGGGATAATCAACCCACAGTTTAAGTAGAAAGGAGGGAGAGCTTCTCACCATAAGGATTAGGAATACAGCTCAGACTCTGGAATGGCTTCGAATCAGGCCCTTAATCACTGGCAGCAGAACTCTACAGCACTCCTCTCTGCAAGTTCTCCACTCACAGGGATATTTCATTTAGACTTTCATTCTTTTCCAAAATTTCTTCCCTGGTAACAATTAGAGAATTACAAGACACAAGAGAGACATTGGTAAGCATTCTGTCAGGTTGAATATGACCTCTTAAAGCTCCAGACTTTACAGCAGCTCCTCCATTTAAGAAATTCCAAACCGAGAAGGGATTATTTCATCCTCAGTCCCAAATTGAGAATGAAGAGACTCTGATTTACCTTTTTTTCTGCAGTTTTTGGCCAGGGCAGGGCTTGAACCCGCCACCCCTGGTATATGGGGCTGGCGCACTAATCCTTCGAGCCACAGGGGCCGCCCCTCTCTGACTTACCTTTTTAACAATTAAAATTTTGTTTTTGTCAAGTATCTACTCCTAGTCTGAGTAATGTAGGATGGTCATGGAACAAACACATGGCTGAGAGTTTATCCTTATAACTGAGAATCAGGGAGTAGAGGGAGTAGGAGGAAAAGAAACAGTGGAACTAGATGGAAGTAACCTACTAAGTTATCCACTACACCAATCACCCAGGTCAGAGGTGAAAAGGAAGAAACCAAGTCTTTCCCCAAATCTACACAACAGTAGGGCTGGCCTTCAGTCTGGGTAGTAAGCAATCCAATGTAGGGAGGATAAGGTCAGGTTTGATGTGACTTGGTGGACATGAGAGCTTGGAACATTTTTTTTTTTTTTTGGTCACTCTTAGTCAAGTGCTGTAGTGTCCTAAGTTCACAGTTACCTCAAACTCTTAGGCTCAAATGATCCTCTTGTCTCAGCCTCCCAAGTAGCTGGACTACAGGTGCCTGCCACAGCACCTAACTATTTCAGAGCCACCATGCTCTGCCCAAGGGCTTAGACTTTATCCCTACTTACATCAGATGCTACCACTTACAGAGCTGAATCTCCTTATACAGCTTGCTTAGTAGCAGTTTATCAGTTGGTTGAGGCCAGCCAAAAGGGCAAAGCATCTCTGGGCTGAAAGGAATGGAGGCTTATGATTTTTAGTGTATTTTGAGTACTAGAGCACTGATGAAATAAGCATATTACCCAAGTTGACTGCTTTGAAAGACAGCTTTAATTACGTGGCTATGTTCTCGTAAGTGTGCCTGTAGTTCCAGCTACTTGGGAGGCTAAGGCAAGAAGATCACTGAAGGTCAGGGGTCTGAGATTCCAGTGAGCTATGATGATACCACTGCACTCTCCTCAGGGTAACAGAGTCATTGACCAGAACTTGTCCCGTGGCCCAAACAAGTGCAATCCAGCCACATGTTGGGATGATGTGGTGACAAATGCTACCAATCACTTTTCCTCTGCCACACACTTCCCCCCCACCACATTCCCACCTTAATGCTTTAATGTTAAAATGAAAATGATGCTTTATCTAAATTTTAAAATGAAAAGAAATAGGTCAATCTTATCAGAAAGAAGTAGATTTCTACTGTTGAAATTTTAGGTATATGACAAGTGGGATTATAGACAGCAATGGATGTAGATAGAGAATTTCTTGTCCTCTCAAATGAGTCCATTGTGTAAACAGCTTTGCTTAGGTTGGTCCGTGGTGCTGAGATTGTAAAGTGTTACATGCTATGGAATGTGGAGTTGAAGGATTCCAGGAAAATTAAATGAAACAGTATTTTCATTTCTTTTGTTCTGTATTGTCCTAGTCTGTAATCCAATGCATAAAATTGTTCCTTTTTTCAGTGTCTAAAAACAAAACTATTTTTTATCCATTTGGTTTTTATATTCCTATGCATTCCTTTCAGATCAATTGCACGAATGTAAAACTTTTCGTAAATCGCAGGCTTCCATCAAATCAAAGCACATCTATATATTGTCCACCAGATGGCGATGGAAACCCACTGACCTTGTAGATCAAGGAAGAGAAAATGAGTCAAGAT
>CAUYQV010038970.1:0-15893 GCA_963574575.1 Galagoides demidoff | reverse complement strand
GCGTGAGCCCCCACCCCCCCGGCCAGTATCAGTTTAAATACAAAGTGGTGCCAACCCCAAAAACCATCTCTACCCCCCCCCGGCCCCCCCCCCCCCCCCCCGGCCCTGTGTTTGATCCCCTCTGTTCTGGCTCAGGGCCTGGTGGACTGCAGGTTTCTCCTCTCCTCTGCATTCCTGAGATCCAGCTGTATCCAAATTTGGGCCTTGTTTAGACTGTTGTTTCTTATGCAAAAAGGATTTTGCTTTGAACTGGACTATAATTTGATGGATGGAACAAGAGCTTATCTCAAGAGTACCAATGCACTGCAGGTACCATTTGCATCCATCAACAATGCTCTGCTCCTACATGCCCCTTAGCACTTGAGCAGCTGACTGTACACCAATGCCATTCTAAAGGCTCCTTTACAATTAAAATCCTTCAGGTTGCACCACAATTTTTGTCACATTCCTTTTCCCTTACTTTCTTAGTCACGCGATACACATACATGATTTTCCCAAAGATTAAGAGCCACGCCATACAGATTTTATTTAATGCTCTGCCACTTACTGGCTGTGTAACATTCGGCAAATGATTTAACCTCTCTGAGCCTCAGATCCCTCGTCTGTAATATGGAAATCATAAGAGTTCCTACCTCGCAAAGTAATTGTGAAGACTGTCTGTGATAAATGGAAAGGGTTTGTACAATGCCTAGAATGTAGTAAGCTGTAAGTAAATATTGGTTTGTTATTATTAGAAATGACTATAGATAGCTTCAAACAAAATCAAACAATTACATTTCCAAACAGGTCTGTAGCAGAATTTAAGATATTCATGAGCATTCTAGAGCAAATATAGACTTTAAAAAAAATGCATGTACTTATAGAAGGCGCAGGCATGCTGTAAAAAGAAAAATTTTAATGCATGCACAAATGTATACCAATCTAAGCACCAAAATGCACACACAGAGAGAGCTACAACTGAGATACACCCACAAGGTAAATCACAGTTCATTTCTATTTATCACTTAAATAATCACTTACAACCACCTGGATATTAAGAAAATTGTACTTCAAGAGCATTGAAACTCTTGCCAAAACCTCTCTAAATGTAACAGTTCCCAGCCTTTAAGAGAAACATTGTACCAATTGCTTTCTCCCTTTTTCAGAGAGAAAAGGCAAAGAGATCAAGATCACAACATGAGTCACTGCTGGGAGACTTTAAAAAGAATAAAAATAAAAGCATATGTGTGGTCCTTAAAGAATAATATACTGATGAGCCATCAATTAGGGATTTGTTCTAAACTGTTTTCTCGTTGTGGAGATGATGAGAACAGAGTCAGATGCCAGAAGCAGGTCTCATTCAGCTATTAGACCAATACGTTTTGAGTACCTGCTGTGTTCTAGATGCTGTCCTGGGCACTGTGGAGTTGGCGGTGTTTCCGATAGATGTATTCCCTACCCTTGGTGTGTTTAGAGACATAGGAGTAGGGGAAGATCAGCATTGATTACACAAATAATTAATTGCTTATAATTCTGATAGATGCCTTGAAGAATGTTCATTGAGAGGCAGGACTCATGGAAGTCAGGCCAGGTCAGGGAACTATTTCCCGAGAGCAGTGACAGGGAAGCACAGGCTTGGAAGATGAATAGGCTAGAAGAAGAGAAGATGGGGAAAAGGAAGGATGAGGACAAGGGAACAGCACGTGGAAAGAACCTGGGCAAGAAGGCGCTCAGTGGATAGAGGACTGGAAGGAGGCTGCCACAGCATGGCTGGGGCAAAGGGCTGTTGGTGAAGAGGCTCACAAGGAAACTGGGGATGGGGTGATCAACAGAGATTCAGGGGCCAGTGCAACAGAATAGGACGGTGCAGTTGTCTTTGGCAAGAGAGACAAATTGTACCAAAGCTCAGCAACTTAACAACAGGTGTTTATTATCACACAGTTTCTGTGGGTTAGGGATTCAGGAGCAGCTTAGCTGCATGGTTGGGGGTCTCTCATGAGGTTGTGATCCAGATGTAAGCTAGGTCCACAGTCATCTGAAGGTTTGACAGGGGCTGGAGGATCCACTTCCCATGACTTGCTCCCATGGATGATGACTTGGCTGCTGTTGGCAGGAGGCCTCAGCTCTCTGTCATTTGGACTCCTCCACAGGGCTGCTTGAGCATCTTGAAGGCATGGCAGCCGGTTTCCACCATAGTGAGCAATCCAAGAGAGAACAAGGTAGAAGCCACAATCGTTTTCATGTCCCAGCCTCAGAAACCACACAGTGTCACTTGGGCAGTATCTATTCATCACTTAGCCAGCCTCATTCAACTTGGGAGGGGAATACACACAGGGGTGAGTAGCAGGAAGGGAGGATCCCAGGCACCATGCTGAAGTCTGGCTCCAGCAGGAATGTCTTCCGTGTCTCTGTGTGCCTCTACCCAGTGTCAACTTTTGATCTCAGCAGCCCTTTAATAAAATTATTCCTCAGATCAAGAATTTCCAAACCACAGGGACTGTGGCAATTAATCTTTCTCTTTCATTTGTCCGAAAAACTCACTGAGTGAATGTGTACATAAATACGAATTAGTCAATACGGTACTTTTATGTTCCCAAGAACAAATGATAATTGGTCCAAGGAAATATGATACATGGGTCTTAAGCACAATATGAACCCTCGGAAAACTATTGAGGAGATGGCAAATTGAGAGGCATTTCCCCATCCCCCTTCCCCAAGGCGCACTAAAACAACGACGGGATAAAATTAGCATAACTGACAAGGAAGAGAGAGAGATGGCAGCAAGCTGAGAGGGGTTAAAAACACTTTGGAGACTGGCAGGACAAAGGGCACCAAGCTCAGCAGAGAAGATGGAAGCCAGCAAGAATCAGTCCAGGGACACATGGGAGTTCCAGGTAGGGATGCAGGTGGGATCAGCTGAGAGCCTGCAGTCAGAGCCCCAGGTGCCGCCCCCCACCCCATCCTGATATCCCGAGCAGTGGGGAGACCTCCACCTAGCCCCCTGAACCAGAAGACTGGAGCTTTACCCTTTGGGACACTGAACCAAAGAGCACTAGATGGAAGTCCCCTGGTGCAGCTGAGGGTTGAGGGAGACATGAAATGGAACACAGGGCTGGTCAGGGAGGCCTCCTGGGTCTGTCTCTAGGACATTCCCAGAATGTGGGCAGCCAGGAGACTACAGGGGTGCTTTCTGAGGCTGGTGACCTTAACATTTGAGAGTTTTCTTACAAATGGCTGAGTATGTCATCAGATAATGATGCCCACATGTGACAAGCCCATCCTCCCCCCTCCTCCCTTCCTTCTATACATAAAGAGCTTCCAATCAGCTCTCCTGCTGCTCAGGATGGGATGGCAGTCATGCCAGGCTTTAGAGAAAAGCTGCAAACATAAGTGTCAGAGATTTACATTTTTCAAATTCATTTTTTAAAAAACAGGAAAAAGAAACTCAGGAAACAGATCAATGCAGTTAACTGAAGACTTTAAAAAAACACTATAATTAGAAAACCCTAAAGATTCCACCAGAAATAACTTTTAGAGTTAATACATTAATTCAGCAACGTTTCAGAATATAAAATTAACCAGCAAATATCAGTTGCCTTCTTTACACACTAACAGTGAACAACTTGAAAAGAAAAAAAATTGAGGGGTGGGGGACAGAGTCTCACTTTTGCCTGAGGAGTAGAATGGCCTGGCGTCATAGCTCACAGCAGCAACCTCAAACTTCTGAGCTCAAGGGATCCTCTTGCCTCAGCCTCTCCAATAGCTGGGACTACAGGTGCCCACCACAACACCCAGCTATTTTTAGAGATAGGATCTCATTCTAGCTCAGGCTAATCCTGAACTCCTGAGTTCAAGCAATCCACCCACCTTGACCTCCCTGAATGCTGGGATTACAGGCATATGCCACTGTGCCCAGCCTTTGAAAGGCAATTTTTAAAATTTTCTGTTTATAATAATATCTAAAGGAATAAAATACTTAGGAATAAACTTCACCAAGGAAGCAAAATACTTATACACTGGAAAATATAAAACATTGCTGAAATAAAGAAAACACAAATAAATGGAAATATATCCTATGTTCATGGATTGAAAAACTTAGTATATTGTTAAGATGGCAATACTCTCCATCTCTACTAAAAAAATAGAAAATTTAGCCAGTCGTCCCAGCTACTCAGGAGGCTGAGGCAGGAGGATCACTTGAGCCCAGGAGTTTGAGGTTGCTGTGAGCTAAGCTGAGGCCATGGCACTCTAGCCTGGGCAACAGAGTAAGACTCTATCTCCAAAATTAAAAAATAAATAAATAAAAACATGTCAGTACTACTCAAAGAGATCCGCAGATATAATGGAATCCCTGCCAAAATCCCAATGGCATTTTTGCAGAAATGAAAAAATCCATCCTAAAATCCATTAAAAAATCTCAAGGAAACAGCTGGGCAATGTGGTAGGTATCTACAGTCTCAGCTACTAGGGAGGATCACTTGAACCCAAGTGTTTGAGATTGCTGTGAGCTATGATGCCATGGCAATCTACCTAGGGCAACAGAATGAGACTGTCTCAAAATAAATAAATTAATTAATTAAAGAATCTCAAGGAACCCCAAATAGCCAAAGTAGAGCAAAATTAGAAGTCTTACATTTCCTGATTTCAAAACTTACTACAAAGGTATAGTAATCAAAATAGCATGGTAGTGACATACAAACAGACACATAGACCAATGCAATAGAAAAGAAGGCACAGAAATAAAACCTTGCCTATATGATCAAGTGACTTTCAATAAGGATGCTAAGAACTTTCAGTGGGAAAAGGACAGTCTTCTCAACAAATGGTACTGGGAAGACTGGCCGTCCACACGCCAAAGAATGAAGTTGGGCCATCACCTTACACCATATAGCAAAATAACTCGAAATGGATCAAAGACCTTAAAATAAAAACTAAAGCTATTAAATTATTAGAAGAAAACAAAGGGGGGGGGAATCTTCATAACGCTGGATTTGGCAATGATTTCTTGGATATGACTCCAAAAGCACAGGCAATAAAAGTAAGTAGATAAATTGGGCTACATCAAAGTCAAAATCTTCTGTACATCAAAAGGCAGAATCAACAGAGGGAAAAGGCAATCTATGGCAAGGCAGAAAATATTTGCAAATCATATATCTGATAAAGGGTTAATATCTAGGATATATAAGGAACCCAACAGCAACCAAAACAAATAATCCAATTTAAAAATGGGCAAAGGGTCAGGCAAGATGGCTCACACCTGAAATCCTAGCACTCTAGGAGGCCAAGGAAGGTGGTGAATTGCTTGAGCTCAGGAGTTTGAGACCAGCCTAAGCAAGAGTGAGAAGCCTTCTCTACTAAAAATAGAAAAACTAGCCAGGCATTGTGGCGGATGCCTATAGTATACTTGGGAGGCTGAGGCAAGAGGATCAGTTAAGCCCAACAGACTAAGGTCACTGTGAGTTATGATGACGCCAGAGCACTCTACCCAGGGTGACAGAGTGAGACTCTGTCTCAAAAAAAGAAAAAGAAAAGAAAAGGGCAAAGGACTTGACTAGACATTTCTCTAAAGAAGAGACACAAACGGCCCAACAGACTATGAATAGATGCTCAATATCACTACTTGTTAGAGAAATACAAATCAAAACAGCAATGAGATATCATCTGACACCCACTGGGATAACTTCTGTTAAAAAATAAGAAAAATAGAAAATAACAAGTGTGGATGAAGATATGGGGAAATGGGAATGCTTGTCCATTATTGGTGGGAATGCAAAATGATACGGCTGCTATGGGAAATAGTATATGCTTCCTCAAAATATTAAAAATATGGCTCGGCGCCTGTGGCTCAAGTGGCTAAGGCGCCAGCCACACACACCTAAGGTGGAGGGTTCAAATCCAGCCTGGCCCACCAAACAACAATGACGGCTGCAACCAAAAAATAGCCGGGCATTGTGGTGGGCGCCTGTGGTCCTAGCTACTTGGGAGGTTGAGGCAGGAGACCCGTTTGAGCCCAGGAGTTGGAGGTTGCTGTGAGCTGTGATGCCACAGCACTCTACCCAGGGTGACAGCTTGAGGCTCTGTCTCAAAAAAAAAAATTAAAAATATAATTGTCATATGATCCAATAATTCCACTTTTTTTTTTTTTTAGTCGGAGCCTCAAGCTATCCCGCTGGGTAGAGTGCTATGGCATCACAGCTCACAGCAACCTCCAACTTCTGGGCTCAAGCGAGTCTCCTGCCTCAGCCTCCCAAGTAGCTGGGACCACAGGCGCCCGCCACAACGCCCCGCCATTTTTTGGTTGCAGCCATCATTGTTGTTTGGCGGACCCGGGCTGGGGATTTGAACCCACCACCTTAGGTGTATGTGGCTGGCGCCTTAGCCACTTGAGCCACAGGCGCCAAGCCAATTCTACTTCTTAATATATACACAAAACAAAAAAGCAGGGTCTCAAAAAGATAGTTGTACACCTGTGTTCATAGCAGCGTTATTCGCAATAGTCAAAAGATGGAAGAAACCTCAAGTTGAAAGTTTCATTCATCTGATGATGGACCAACAGATGAAGAGATAAACAAAATGTGACATACACATACAATGGAATATTATTTAGCCTTAAAAAGAAAGGATATTCTGGCCAGGTGCAGTGGCTCACACCTGTAATCCCAGCACTTTAGAAGGCAGAGCCAGGAGTATCATTTGAGGACAAGAGTCTGAAACCAGCCTGGGCAATACTGTAAGCCTCTATCCCTACAATTTTTTTTTAATTAACCAGGTGTAGTGGGGTGCACCTGTAGTCCTAGCAACTTGAGAGGCTGAGATGGAAGAATCATTTGAGTCCAGGAGTTTGAGGTTGCAGTAAGCTACTTCGTTCCAGACTGGACAACGCAGCAAGACTCTACCTCCAAAAAAAAAAAATCCTCTATAGCTTGGATGATGAAGTTTGAGGACATTAGGCTAAATAAAATAAGCCAGTCACAAAGACAAATATGCTACGATACCACTTACACACAGCAGCCAGAGTCATCAAGTTCACAGAAATGCAAAGTAGACTAGTGGCTGTCGGGGAACCGAAAGAGGTGAAAATGGGGAGCTGCTGCTTAATAGGTATAAAGTTTCAGTTTTACAAGATGAAAAAGTTTTGGAGATTGATTGCACCGTAATGTGAATGCACTTATTCCTGAACTGTACTCTTTTAAAAAATGGTTCAGATGGTAAATTTTCTTATGTGTATTTCACCATAATTAAAACACCTAAAGCAACTATGATCAGCATTTTTAGAGACATAAGAAATAGTATGTCCATAAAATAAGAGTAAAATGCTATAAAAAAAAAAGAATAAGAAATTGCTGTTAGATGTAAAAAATTACAAGAGGAGGGATTTTTAAAAAAAATCTAATGGAAAAGTTGGAAGATAAAGTTGAGGTAATGTCTCAGAAAATAGAACATTTTTTTAAATTGAAAATTGGAAAGAACATTTTGAAAAATCGGAGGATCAATCCAAGAGCTCCGACTAAAATAGATCTGGAAAGCAGAAAGCAGAAAACAGAGAAAACGGAATGGGGGAAATTAAGAAACTTGCCCCAAACGGATTTCCAGATTAAAAGAGATCAATCTCAAAAATAAAAGACTCACTAAGTATCCATAGTAACTGCACATTATTATGAAACTTCAGACCTCTCAAAGATCCTAAAAACTCCCAGGAAGAAAAATCAAGTCATACTCAGAGGATCAGGAATCAGATGTCATTTGACTTTTCAACAGCAATCATGACATCTTCAAAAATCTAGAATTTGACACCAAGGCAAACCATCAATCAAAGCTACTGGAGCATATGATCTGCCAGAACAAGGAATTAAATTTTTTTTTGGAGACAGAGTCTCACTTTGTTGCCCTCAGTAGAGTACTATGGCGTCACAGCTCACACAGCAACCTCCAACTCTTGAGCTTAAGCGATTGTCTTGCCTCAGCCTCCGGAGCAGCTAGACTACAGGTGCCCGCCACAACACCTGGCTATTTTTTTGTTGCAGTCGTCATTGCTGTTTTAGCTAGCCAGGGCCGGCTTCGAACCCACCACCCTCAGTATATGGGGCGGGTGCCCTACTCACTGAGTGACAGGTGCCACCCAGGAACTAAAATTTTTTAAAAGCAAGGGATCCAGAAAACAGGATCTAATGCAGGAAAGAAGCAAAGGAAATTCCTAGGATGGGAGTAGAGCAAAGTCCAGGTCAACAGAGGTCTTATGGTTCTACTGGAGAATGAATTAGTGATAGGTATATAAGGAAGTTAAAAAAAAAATGAATCAGTTACTCATGAAAAAAACAAAAAAAGTTGCCCAATAAGGGAAATGGAATCATGGCACACTTGAAGGCCAGCTTTGGACACTATTTACATGGTCACAATAAATAAACACTGAATACCAGTGCCACATAAACAAAGCGTTCTAACTGAAGTAGGAGGGAGGGAAGATGAAAAATGGATGGGATGGAAATAGATGAAAGAATAACAATCTTCATCCTTTATAACAGGGAGACAATGGATAATGACTTAAAAATTAAACTAGCTGAATTGGAAGTGTTGTTTGGAGATCCGGAGGCATGGGACAGAAACGTCATCTAAACTGTGAGAGTTTAGGGAAGGACGGACAAAGGATTGATTTTTTAAAAAAAATCATCAGCCAGGCATTTGACTTTTTAAAGCAGTCTAAGAATAAATATGGCAGAAATAAAAATTAAATTGAAAAAGGAAATGCCAACTGCACGAAGTAGTGATGACCTGGTGCCAGGTTGGGACAGGAGAGAAGAGACAGCTTAACAGAGGAGAAAGCCTGGAGTTCTGCCTCCGGGAAGGGGAGCAGCCAGGTCAGCTTTCTAGACATCCCAATAGAAAGGAGGGTGGAAACTCTCAGAACAGCCAAGCCCTGGAAAAGAAGTTTAGAGGAAGAAGAGCAGAATGGCCAAATCCGAGCTTGGGGGTGTAAGGAGGAGCCTGGCCCGAGACAGGTGGCCTGAGGACCAGGAGGGGAGAATCCTGACTGCAGGCCAGAGGGAGTGGCAAACAGCATAACAAAGGGGTTAGCAAGTACGGTATTAACATAGTTATTAACAGAGGGGTTAGCCGTGTCAAAGGCTGCTTCGCAGTCAAGAGGCCTTCTAAAAACATACTGGGGCACTTCCTTATAAAAACATACAAGGACAATTCCCCCTTGAGAATTTTTCCAAAAAGCAATGGGAACAGAAGCTGCCACACCACCAGGATTTAGAAAACTGAGCCAGGCCCAGGAGGGAGAGGCGGGGGTCTCAATGGCAGCAAACACCTGCTTATGTCCCCTTGACCTCTAGTCTTCTGGTAGGCAGGAGGCTCAGAGTTGCCAGATAAAATACATACAATACTTGGGACAGACTCATACTAAAAATAAAATCATTGTTTATCTGAAATTCCAACTTAATTAGGCATCCTGTGTCTTCATATGTTAACTGTAGCAACCATAGGGAGCTGGCTACACCTTGCTTCCCTCAAAAGCTTGGAGTTTTCTGTCCTTCTAGCAAGCTGAGACTTTGCATCTGGCCATTCCCACCAGCTACCTGCCATAGGAAGAGAGAAGCCCCCAGGAGACCCAAGGCAGGACACAGCAGAATTTTTCAGGGAGCTGACTTTCAAGTCAAAACCACACAAAAGTTCTTTCTGTAAAGCGATTTGGTTGAGTTAATGTCTCAGCCAAAGAGACATTGGCCCAAGAGAAAAATCGGGTGCTACGAAAATCATTCCCATGATCACTGGCTTCTCAGAGCCTGCCCTCTCTCTGGGAAATGAAGCCTCATCACTCCGGTGAGAACAGTAGGAGACTTACTTTCCCATTCTTCTTGTGTTAATTTTTACCACAGCATGTATTATTTCTATAATCGGTTAAGGCAATAAAGATATTTCCATATTAAAAATGAACTGAGGCTGCAGGGGACCAGATCATGTGTAAGGTACCCTCCAAAGCAAAGTTTCTGCCATTTGGAGTATTTCCTTGTTCTTTCGGTGTGTATTATTTTCTTGTTGGTGTTGTCGTTTTTGTTTTGTTTTTTTTTTTACTTTTATCACCCCCAGGGATTCTGAACCCCCTAGCCACTCATTCATTCCTCCACCATCTTCCCACTGCCCCCACTCTCAGCTGTCACATGGTTTGGCTTGGCCTGCCCTAGGCTTTAGAGTTCCAATTTCAGCCCTGGCCCTCCCCATCCAGACCTGGGCTGGCTCCTGACCTGGAGAACACCCCAGATGACCTGGTTAGGCGCCAAAGAGCAGCCTGAGTGTTGGCTCTGTAAGAGCCCAAGGAGCCGTCCCAGGATTCTAGGGAGCTTGTGGCTTAACCAACCCTGAGAGGGAAGAAGTGTCCACACGCCCAGCGACATCTGTCCCTCAGTTGCACTAGAATCCCTCCCTTGAAGGAGGTAGTTACTGATGAGGGATCACAGGGGAGGATGGAGAGTGGGGGCTCAGTCATGGGTTACCCAAGCCTGAGTGACCCAGGAGTTGAGTTCCACCTCTTACCAGCCTCGGGACCTGGGGCCAGTCATTTGACAGAGCCTGGGCTGTCTGGTGGATTGACAGAATAAATGCTAAACATCCGGGAATTCTTAAGGAGTTCACACAAGGAGTTTATTTAATCTTCCCAGAGCACAGAGGCTGCCTTTTGGCCAGAAGCTTTTCATCTGCTATTCCCACTGACCCAGGACTGCTCTGGAAGGTTCCCCTACCCTCAAAGAGTATCCTCCCTGCTTCAGTCCAGGCGAGGGGCGCTGCCAGCGGCTGGAGCAGTGACTAGTCTCTCAGCTCAGGCGCAGCAGCTTGGCCCACGACCTTGGAGGGAGAAAGCTTCACCAAGCGACAGTACTTTTCCACTGCACTGCTCGGCCACCTCAGCTGGCTTTGTGCTGTGCAGACAGAGGCCAAGTGATCCAGGCCCGGCCCCATCACCAGCCCACCCCTCAATCCCATTCTCAGGAATAGGAGATGGGGACTTGCTGTGGGTGAGGGGCCGCAAGAATCCCAGTTCCTGAATGCCATGGAGAGCTTGGAGACTACGAGAGAGGCCACAGAAATTTGCACTGGTAAAGCCCTCCGGTACATTTCAGGAGATTCCCACCTTAACAGCACTCTCAACCCCCACCCCTCCAATAATGATTAAACCTGTTCCACCGCGCCTGTGCGGAGTCCCGGGCAGCGCGAGCCTGCGCAGGGGGAGGGGAGAGAAGAGGGCGAGGGGAGGGGACAAGAGAGCTAGCGGTCCCGCCCGGTGATGTAGGCAGCCCGGGGAGGTGGAGCTGCGACGCCTGAAGGAGTCCCTACTGCAGCCGCGCTCTCCGTCCACCCCCGGAGCAGTCGCCAGCCCCAGCTCCCGCGATCTCCCTGCCGCCGCACTTTGGGCGGCGGGGACCGCGGGAAAATCCCCAGTCAGGGCTTGGGGGGGCGTCACTACCCCCAACCCCCGCCCCTCCTCGCTTCCCAGACGGCTGAAGCCACTCCTGGGCCGCTCTGCCGCCGCCCGGGCATCTCGGCTGCCAGCCCAGCTGGGCACCGGGCATCTTGCAAGGCGAGCCCCGCCAGGCGCTCCGGGTACCGACTGTCTCCGGCGCCTCCCGGCTTCTCGCGACTCCGGGCGGTGGGCTTCTGCGCGCCTTCACTCTGCCGGCTGCCTGTCAGGAAGCCCGTGAGCCCCCGAGCCCCCCGCGCTCCCAGCACCTTTGGCCACCGCCGCGATGCTGCCCTGGAGACGTAACAAATTCGTGTTGGTGGAGGATGAGACCAAGTGCAAGGCGAAGAGCCTGAGTCCGGGGCTCGCCTACACGTCGCTGCTCTCCAGCTTCCTGCGCTCCTGCCCAGACCTGCTGCCCGACTGGCCGCTGGAGCGCCTGGGCCGCGTGTTCCGCAGCCGGCGCCAGAAAGTGGAGCTCAATAAGGAGGACCCGACCTACACGGTGTGGTACCTGGGCAACGCCGTCACTCTGCATGCCAAGGGCGACGGCTGCACAGACGACGCCGTGGGCAAGATCTGGGCGCGCTGCGGTCCGGGTGGGGGCACCAAGATGAAGCTGACGCTGGGGCCACACGGCATCCGCATGCAGCCGAGCGAGCGCGGCGCTGCCGGCAGTTCGGGGGGCCGCAGGCCGGCGCACGCCTACCTGCTGCCGCGCATCACCTACTGCACGGCTGACGGGCGCCACCCGCGCGTCTTCGCCTGGGTCTACCGCCACCAGGCGCGCCACAAGGCCGTGGTGTTGCGCTGCCACGCCGTGTTGCTGGCGCGGGCGCACAAGGCGCGCGCCCTGGCCCGCCTGCTCCGCCAGACCGCGCTGGCGGCCTTTAGCGACTTCAAGCGCCTGCAGCGCCAGAGCGACGCGCGCCACGTGCGCCAGCAGCACCTCCGCGCTGGAGGCGCAGCAGCCTCGGTGCCCCGCGCCCCACTGCGCCGCCTGCTCAATGCCAAGTGCGCCTACCGGCCGCCGCCGAACGAGCGCGGCCGCGGGGCGCCGCGCCTCAGTAGCATCCAGGAGGAGGATGAAGAGGAGGAGGAGGAGGCCGCGGAGGAGCGCGAGGGAGGAGGTCCCCAGCGCGAGCGGTCCGAGGTGCTCAGCCTGGCCCGGGAGCTGAGGACGTGCAGCCTGCGGGGCGCCCCGGCGCCTCCGCCGCCCGCGCAGCCCCGCCGCTGGAAAGCCGGCCTCAGGGAGCGGGCGAGCCAGGCGCGCTGAGGACGGAGGGGGCAGGACTCGCGGCCCCAGCCCCCACCCTGCCCGCTTTGGCTCCCCCTGGCTCCTGACCCTTGCCTCCCTTGTGGCCTCTGTTGTCTGCTCTGCCGCCTCATTCTGGCTCAGGATGATGCCTGATATACCCTTGATTATTGGGGGGTGTTCATCCCTCCCACACCCGGAATTTCCCGGGCCCTCCATTGTGGAACTGCCTCCCTGCGCTTCATACCAAAATCTCTGCCCACGGAGACCACCCCACTCCCACCCAAAACATCCTCTCAAGAAAAGAGGGGAAAAGTTTCCAGAAATCCAGGAGGGTGGGTTTGGACCCTGGCCAGGGTGGAGGCCCTGGCCCTATACTTGTTCCCTCCAGCCTCCTCCCTGTGATAGGAATGACCCAGGAGAGGCATTCTTGTAGGGGACTAACTTAGTGGCCTAGTGGGCGCTGAGTGGCTGCCATACACAGGGAGAATTTGCAGGCCTTGTGCCCAGCTTCTCTGCCCCTTGGAGGACTCCTGGGACCTGCCTGTTCTGCCTGTGGAAAAGACCGGAACAGTCCTACCAATGCTCAAACAAGGTTAGGCCAGGTAACAGCTCTTCTCTGCAGACAGATGCCTGTGGTTCCCAACTAGGTGCCCCCAAACCGGGACCAAGATGGGCCTAAGGAGGTTTGGCAGGTGCTTAGGGGCCCTGACTACCCAGATAGTGGATCACCAGATCTACCCAGATAGCAGATCCTAAATTGAGGTTCTTCAGAGCAGGTGGGTCCTGACATCATCAGGGTTCTCATAGCAGGGTGAGGAAGGAGGATGCGTTAACCCAAAAGATGGAGTGGGCCCCTGCCCAGGTGTCTCCGCAAGGCCACAAAAAGCCCAAAGATCTAAGTGTCAACAACTGATCATTGTAAATAAAGTAGACCTGCTTTTTCAGCCCTGTTGCCACTCATGTGTCCTGTTTGATGTCAGGCCTCCTGCAGGGTAGGAGAAGACACACCCAGGAAGTAGCCCCTTCTTAGCAGCTAGAGCCAACCTCCAGGATTGGGATGGAGTGAGGGTTGCTGCCAGGAACCTGTTCCGTTAATGTCAGGAGAGGAGGCAGTAACTTTTGCCTCCTCTGAAAATTATATATGCCAGTCAAGCCCTGCAGGGAGTTGGCTGTGTGTCTCAGCCTCCCAGCATGTCTGTATGCCTGGGACATTTGGCAGGGAGGGGGCACTGGGCTGGGGGCTTCTCATAAGCCATGTGTGTTTGAGAAGGTTCGTGCGAACGTCAGATTGTCGGGGAAAGGGGTGGGCAGTCCAGTTTGCTTTCAAAGTAGCTGGAGAAATCTGTCCAGACACTGTGACAGTGTGAGTCTTGGGCTCAGATGTCTTCTTTATCCCTGTGCTGGGCTGGGCACTGATCCCAGAGCCCAGACAAGTGGCCTCTGCCATCACTAATGATCAGAATGGGTTTGTTTCCTGGAACTGTCAGGACAGAGAGCACCAAAGCCACCTCACCCTGGCGGAAGCCAGGCAGTCAGGTCTGAGTTTTTAAGGGGACAGCTGGGGTTGACTCTGCATGTTGGGGGTGACAAGCACCCACTGGGCAAGGCTGCCCCATGTGTTCTTTACTCCTCTCTTACAACATCATCAGGGCCTTTGCTGGTGTTATTCCCATTTGCAGAAGGAGAAGAGGAAGTGGGAGGATGTGAGACCTGGGAGCGCACGATGGTCTGCCTCTGGTATTGGCTGAGACAACTTCACCCAGAAACAATGTCACAAGCCCACCCTCCAATCAGATTCGGGCAGCAGATAGTCACTAAGCACCTGGCTTGTGACAGGCACTGTGCTGGGCCCTGGGCATCCAGGAGTCCCTCTCTTTCTCCTACATTTGCAATGAGGTACATATAATGAAAGGAGCTGTTACTATATAATAATGCACAGGCCTGCTTCTCCACTGTTCTCTGAGCCTCCCAACACACACACACACGCGCACACACACACACACACACACACACACATATCCACACTTCCCTCATTCACACTATGCTCTCTAGATCTGGAATCTGAAGGCCTGGGTGAGACTCTGCCTCCTTGCCAGCTATGTGACACTGGGCAACTCACAGCCTCTCTGAGCCTCACCTTTAACAATAAGTAAAATGGAGATGACATCTTTTAAAACCTCACAGGCTGGTTGTCAGAATTAAGTGGACTCGGCTCTGTGAAAAGCCTTTGGTAAATAATAAAATGCCCACCACAGGTGAAGAGCAACCGTTTCACCCATGGGGCCCTTCTCTTTAAATTAGTATCCTAGTGTACCTGTCCCCAACCTCTGATTTCCCATTCCTCTCTCCCTGGTGACAGAGATTGGTCTTACTGGCCATTTTCTTTTCTTTCCTTTTTTTTTTTTTTTGATATGTTAAATTCTATCGGTTGATTTTCTTTTTTTATTTCAGAATACTAGGGGGTAACCATGTTTTGTTTATATAGTTTATCTTTTGAACAGACTGAGACAAAGTTTTAAGTATGCCCTTCACCCACCACATCTCCATTTTCAAAGTGTATGATGAATTGAGGAACAGATAACTCACAGGTAAACCGAGAGTTTCTACTGCCCCCAGGCTGCAGAGTCAGATGTTTGGGGCAGCTCCAGCCACCTGACCCCTGGTGACATTGCTATCCAGGGAAGGGGACATGTTCTGGGAAGCCACACCTGCCCTGTGTATGCACTTACTTCACCCTTCTCCCTCAATCTTAGGCGCAAGATAGTGAAAAAAACTGAACCCATGGTCAGGTGATCTGGTACCCTGTGCCTCTTCTCCCAGCTTCAGAGCCCTCACCTTTAAAATGGGAGTCAAGCAGACCAGTGGTTTTCTTTTTTTTTTTTTTTTTTGAGACTGAGCCTCAAGCTATCCCCCTGGGTAGAGTGCCATGGCATCAAAGCTCACAGGAGCCTCCAACTCCTGGGCTCAAGCGAGTCTCCTGCCTCAGCCTCCCAAGTAGCTGGGACCACAGGCGCCTGCCACAACGCCCGGCCATTTTTTGGTTGCAGTCATCATTGTTGTTTGGCGGGCCCGGGCTGGGGATTCGAACCCGCCACCTTAGGTGTATGTGGCTGGCACCTTAGCCGATTGAGCCACAGGCGCCGAGCTAGACCAGTAGTTTTCTTTCTTTTTTTTTTTTTAATTTAAATTTTTATTTTTTTT
>CAUYQV010038969.1:0-59698 GCA_963574575.1 Galagoides demidoff | reverse complement strand
TTTGTAACAATGAAAATACATCCTGCATATCAGATATTTACATTACAATTCATAACAGTAGCAAAATTACAGTTATGAAGTAGCAACAAAAATAATTTTATGATTGGGGGTTACCACAACATGAGGAACTGTACTAAAGGGTCATGGCATTAGGAGACATTAGGGAGGTTGAGAACCATTGCCTTAGAGATTGTCTTCCAGGATAAAGTCATCGACCACTAGTCAGGACCCCTAGGGGTAAATAGGCCCATAAGGGCAGCTCATTCCTAGGATGAGAGAACAAATCAGACCCTTATGGGAGCCACATATTAGTGAAGAGGGATGGATCATTCCAAGTTCATGGTGCAAGACGTTATTTCAATAGTCCAGGCAGCATTACTTCTAGAAGGCCTCTCAGAGGAAGAGACTGGTCTCCAGGACTTAGGAGGTGGAGGAAGGAAAGGCCCAGAGAGCCAGAGGAGATGGCACAGTATATGTGTATATGGTCATCTGGCAACTGGCCAAGAACCTGCTCCTTATGGAGGGGTGGGTGGGCATAGCATCAGGAACCCCTAAAAGATCTGTAAGCTTCTCAGCCATAGCCAAGCTCCCTGAAGCCTCCCAAAGCCATTCTCCTAAAGGTTTTAAGTGGAGACAATGGGGAGAAAGATAGGCAGCCTTCCTCCTCTTTTCCAGAGGGCTTGGGGCTGAGTGAAGGAGTGGCTTCAGGAGAGCCAGGATGGCTGTCACCAGGACTTTAATCCCTCTACTCTTTTGGTGTCTCCCTAGAATAGCTTCACTCACATGCCATTACTAGGTCACCCCTGGAGCCTGGAAGAGAACAAGACCATGATCTGGAGATGGTAGGAAGACAGTCACCTCTGCTCTACCAGGGAAGAAATCAAGAGTGCCAGACTCAGGCCCTACTTTTTCCAACAATGTCTCTGAGCTCCCTGCAAACCCATCTCTGGCCACCTCCTCCAGGAAGCCCTCCCAGGGTATTCTGGCCAAACAAAAGCTCTCTGCCTATAAAAGTCAGTGCCCTTGGAGTTAGCAGAACACAAGACCTGAGGACTCTGGCCAAGTCCTCAGTGCTGTGTATTTCAGAGGAAGGCCTTTGTGGCCCGGCTGGACCTGGATCAGCAAGAACAGGGCCCACAGCTTCGGCGGCCTTTGCCCCTCACCCACCTTCTGGAACTGTCATCTCTGCATCAGGCATTTCCTGCATTTGTCTACAGACATCCCGTGTGTGTTGGGGAGAGGGAGGTCCTTGCTAGCTGGAGGACCCACATAATGTTTAGTAGCTTTGGAAACGTGAAAGCGAGTTGGACACTGCTAGTTCTCTGGGGGAGAGGGGGAGGGAACACCGTGCTCTTTGCAGAAGCCCAGAGAAGGAGGATTTGTAAATCATTTCTGCTGGAGAAATAAGGCAAAGGATAATGGCAAAGCCCTTTTGATTGAGAAGTCAGAAATGAGGGTGGTCTCTGGCCATTTCCTTGGCAAAACATGGCAAGGTGTAGTTTTCCTGTGACCATGAATGTAACAGAGCAACTGACAAAGGCAACGCTCTCTGAAGCTGGGGTTCTCCTCGCTCACTCTGGTGCCGGCACACACTTGCAGGCATACACTTGCACGCACGCACGCACTGGCCAGCTCTTTTTCAGGAGCACACACAAACACAAGCATGATATACGCTCACTCTCTCAGCTGCTCCCTCCTCCAGCCCCCAGGCTCCTCTCTGGGTTCCCCCACTTATTCCTGACACTTGCAGAGCTGGCTTTGCTTTTTGAGGTTGCATTAAGAAGGGGAGAGGTCTGGAGTTGAAGCTGCCAGAAGTGTGACAAAGAGAGGAGCTGGAGCCACACGGGCTCCTCCTTCCTCCCTAACAAATATTATGTTTATTTCACTGACTGCCCATCTGGAGCAGGAACCGGCAGCTTTTTTTATTAACTGGCCACAAAGGTAGCCCCTGGCTGGCTGTCACAGTGGGAGGGGCTGCCCTGCTCCCCTGTCAGGTGGCAGAAAGGAGGCCCAGAATCTGTCCCTGTCTTCCGGCCCTCCCTCTCTGCGATCTGGAGGAATCACCTGCCCCTCCACTCAGTCTCCCCACCTGTCTAATGCAGGTCATAATCCACTGGCCCAGCATGGCAACTAAACAGCGTGTCTTACAGCGAGAGGGATCTGAGTTAGACAGAAAGGACCAGCTTTTGAAAAGGTGCATGCTTAAGGGCAAAGCGCCAGGAATATCTTTTCTCCATGTTTGCTCACATTCTACTGCTTTCTAAAAAGACAGCGCGTGGGTGACCGGAGGGAGGTGTGAGGATTGCCTTCCGAGGAGAGAATCAGGCCATGCTAATCCACACAGATTGAGGAAGGCCTGAGCGCACATCCAGCGCTTCTCCACTCACAGTTCACAGGGTGCGCGTGACTGTCCCGTGGGTGCTGGGCCCTTCATTTGCTACACAGGCCTATTCTCTACAGAGAGAGCAAAAATCAAGTTCAGTCACCCTCATGCTCAAGTCTCCAATCTGTTTATCACTTGGGGGGCTCCTCCGAACCCCACTGTGTGGGGGGCCACAGAGACTCCAAAGAAGGGAATACATGGCTGTGGCAGCAGGCGGTGGGTCGCTGTCTGGCTGGGAGACATGACTCACAAGAATGACACAGTGGAGGGCAGGGGGTGGCCATTAATCAGCGCAGGAGGCTGCCTCCTCCATCGCAGGCAGAGCTGTGGGGGAGCTGATGTCCGTAGCTACAGAGGAAAGCCTTGTGGGGCCCAGGGCAGCGATGACAAGGCCACCCTATATTGAAGAAAACTGCAGAACCCCACAGCAGCCAGGCCAGCCAGTACACAGAGAGGGAGAGAAGGCTGAGGAAGGAAGCTTTGACAGGGAGCCAGAAGCCCTATGTTCTGGTCCCAGCCCTGCCCATGAGGTGCTTGGTGGTCAAACCTACTGAGCCAGCTGGGGATGTGTGGGGCCCCATATGCACCCCCACCCCCAGCCCTGGGCTGCAAGACTCTGGGCAGAATGTGGTGGCCTGTACTCTGAGCAGGCTGAGAAGGAGGAGAGAGGTGGAAGAGTCAGGACCCCAGACCCAGCAGCGCCTACTCTCCAGTCAAGTGGTGGGAAAGGAAAGACTGAGAAGAGAGAAGGGGGGAGGGAGGAACCTTGGCGAAGGAGGCACGGAATGTCCCAGGTTAGAGCCAAGTTCTTACCTGAGTTGGACAGGAACAGGACCATAGGACATGGTATGAGTTTCTTACAGGGAAAGGTGAGCTATTTGGCCCCTACACCCCCCCCCAGGTAGACCTGGAGCCCAGGGAAGCTTGGGGGTCTCTGCTCTATGGGGAGGGGGCACAAGGAGGTCATTCTTCCAGTGGCCAGGGGCTTGCCCTGCTTGCAATTTGTGCTTGGAAAGTTCTTTTCCTGGGATTCAGAAAGCCCTCTGTTCCCCCTATTTGGGAATCCGTGGTCCCACTAACCAAGGTGTACTCCTCATGCTCAAGGGACAAGCAGTGGGCCCATGTTCTCCCTCAGACAGTCCCCGTGCTCAAGGGACAAGCACTGGGCCCGTGTTATCCCTCAGAGCCCGGGCCATCTTGTAGGCACCTGCATGTCTCCTGCCCTGGCCCGCTAGAGGTAGACACATAACACCCCCACCTCCTGTGTCTCAGCACGTGTCCCAGTCCCACACTTGGGCTCACACAGTTCCAGGCGCTTCCCTCTCTCACTGCCACCACCACCACGCAGTTCAAGTCCCACCTCCTACACAAAGCCTTTGCTGAGGAATCCAGTTCACAGCCATCTCAGCACGCAGCACTCACCATTTCATTCACTCCCCACACATAAGACGCCTGTGAGCTAAGTGCTGTCATCCCCTTTTACCAGATAAAGAAACCAAGGTGCCAAGACATTAAGTTGCTGCCCAGAGTCTCATGGCTAGGGAGGGGTGGAGCCAGGACTTGCAGACCTGGGGGTCCAGCTGTGGGGTCTGCACCAGGAGCACAAGGCCACACTGCCTCTCCCAGCTGCTATCTGCCATCAGGCACAGGATCTGAATTAGCCCTGCACCTCCTGCTTTTTGGGGACCCAGGGTCTCCCCCACCACATGGCAGACCACTTTCAGGCCTGAGAAGGGATGGGGTGGCTTCAGTCCACCCTCCCCACCCTCAGTCTCCCCCAGTCTCCCAGCGGGGTGTCAAAAGCACATGGATCAATGTGTTGCTGGATACAAAGAGCAGATGGCTCACACGATGACTGGACGCAGCTGCCAGAACCCTGGAGTGGCCGTTTTGTGAGTCCTTTGCAGAGGACGCCCTTCCCACCGACCCTGTGCCACCCCAGGGCTCAATTCCTCCCCAAGTTCCTCCCTATGCCCAGCCCTGCCAGAGGCAGTGGGGCGCTTGAGCAGGAGCAGATGGGCTATGACCCCAGGCGGGCCTGCTCCTCCCTTTGCCCTTAAAAAAGTCCTGTAGGGACCCTCAAAGTATAGAGTGGACCCTGTCTTCTCCTGGGTCCTCTACATTTGGCACCTAAGGATAATCCTGGGGGTTCTGTGGCCTTCTCTCAGCCCTCCCACCCTGCTTGGGAGAGGGAGGCCAGGCTGCCCCCCTGACCAGCATAGACGGAACATAGCATGCCAGGCCCACTCGGCCACCTTCCTCACCCTTTCCACCCCAACCACACCCTAAGGCAGCTCCTGGGGCCTCTGTCCAGTGGGACTCCAAGCCCTTTCTCCCCGGCCTCCTGGGTTAAAAGGCTCCCTTCATCTTTCAGGCACACAGCAAATACTTTCTGCCCTAATGCCAGTTCTCAGACCTCATCCCCACCCTATCTCTCACCATCCCTGAAGCAGGCGCCCCAGTTATGAGGTCTCGCTGTGGTCTCAGACCTCCTCTCTGACCCCCTCTCCCCTGCCTCTTTTCCTGACTCACTGAATGCCAGTGGTTCCCTAAGCAAAGCATTCCGGAAAAACTAACTTCCTCCCCAATAACATCTTTCTTGACTTGTGATCATGAAGGTGCTTCTAGAATCATCTTAAAGAAATGCAGCAGCATCACTTAAAAGTGCAATTCATTTGTAAATCCATGTAACCAAAAGTAAAATAGAAAACCAATATCAAGTAATAGCTGGCTTATATGTCCTATAACATTAATTGAACCCCTCCTGAGTGCAGGGCACTGCATTAGGTGCTGAGGACACAGGGAGGAATAGGGCAGAGTCCCACCCTTGAGGAAGGCAGGGCCCTATATCCTGAGAGTTCACTGCTAGACCCACCTCCACACCTTCTGTGAGCACCAGCACTGTGCTAGACACAGGGCAGTACGTATCATCAGCCAAGTAGTCCAGGAGGAATTGTCAAGTACATATAACCTTTGCTCAGAGGGAAAGCCTCGCTCTCAAGGAATGGATGTGGTTGCTGCCAGCACACACCTGTATGAGGATTTGAGAAGCTGTGGGTCTTTGGCAAGTCACTGAATCTCTCTGGGAGTTAGTTTCTCCTCTTAACAAACTGAGCCGTGCTCTTCTTTTGTCTGAGGTGTGCTTTACAGTATGTATTATCCTTAGCAATTAATTCTATGAGATGGGCAGAGTGTATGTTGGGTTTTTTTGGAAATTAGAAAACTGTAAGAGAGACCCCGTGACTTGACCTACATCATACAGTAGGGGAAACAGTCAGAACCCAAGTCTTCTGGATCCTTCTCTGTTCTCTCCAGGGTTGGGTTAGGTGATCTCCAAAGTGTCTTTCACTTTGAAAATGCTGTGACTCAGAGGGAAGGAAGCAGAGAGTGCATATGGAGCCCAAGTTTTAGTGAAAGGCCCTAAAACTACAGTTGGTGGCTCAGAGGGTGTCGGGTGGTCCTGAGAAGAACAGCAGAGCCACGGGGGAGGGAAGCACTAAGGGGAAGCCCGGCGGGTGAGCAGCAGGGCACTCTGACTGCTTGTGATTGACAGCAGTGCACAGGTCAGACCTCCACGCCTAGCCAAGGTTGGAACTGCACAGTCATTAGATTTTTCAGCAATAGTCCCTCTCGTGTTTATTCATCTAGCAGCAATTACTAGAGCTGGGTTCTGAGGCCGCTCACCTTCCCCAAACATGAGGGTTTCCAGTGTAGTGGGAAGAGGATGGAAAGGAAGATGGGGAGGAGACTCAATTCAGGCCACTTTTGCCTTGAAAGAGAGGTAAATATCCATGATGCCCCTAGCTGTCACTTCCAAGAGAGCAGGCACACCAAGGAGAGGTGCCAGCTTTGAACTGAGGGTTGAAAGCAAGGGCCCAGGAACTCGGGACTCAGTTGGGCCCAGACATCCTTAAGACCCACAAGCTAGCAGCCACATGACCCATTCTGAGCAGATGACATTTCTCATCCTTCTCCTCTGTGAGTCTTGGCTCTCAATGGTCTTTGCAGGGCTCCTGGGATGCCCAGGGGCTCCAGTGTCAGCTGCCAGATGTCTGACTGGGGTTAATGGGGACTGGTACTGGCCAAGATTGGGATCAGATGGGGCTCTGTGCTCCCAGAAAGGAGAGTATCCTACTGACCCCATGTCTCTTTTGTTGCTCTTGGGGGACTCCAGAGCAGGACTTTTCCTGAGGGAGCTGGTGGTTCCAGCTACAGGTCAGATGCTACAAGAAGCACCTCCCTGGATCCTGCAGGAGCCACCACCACTTGGCCAACAGAAGGTCTTTACTGGGCCTGCTGTATTTTTATTTATTTATTTATTTATTTTTATTAAATCATAGCTGTGTACATTTATGCAATCATGGGGTATAATGTACTGGTTTTATATACAATTTGAAATATTTTCATCAAACTGGTAAACAAAGACTTCACAGCATTTTCTGAGTTATTAAGACATTTATAGTCTACATTTAGTAAATTTCGCATGTACCCTTGTAAGATGCCCCGTAGGTGTGGTCCCACCAATTACCTTACCTCCACCCATTGGGCCTGCTGTATTTTGTTGGGCAGGGCCCTCAGGAGACATGGGGAGGATCCCTGAGCCTGGGGAAAAGGCATCTTGCCCACAGGTCAAGTCAGAGAATTAGGCAGGAGGAGTGGACAGGAGGGGGATCCAAGGCTCTGTCTCTGCAGCAGGAGGAAGGGGGAGTTGGAGGTAGCTGCTCCCCAACCCCTCAATTCATCACTGAGCTGCCCACGTGGATGAGCACATTTACCCCAGACCCAGCGCACAACCTCCCCCCCCCACACCTGCCCTGGGAGCCCAGTCAGCAAGTTCTCTCTGCCCAGAATCCGCATGGAGAGCTCTGCAGCTTCACAGGCTCACCAGGATTTGTAGGCAGCTTCACAATAAAGACTTCCTCCTTGATTTTCTTTATTTTTTCTCCATGTTTTTCTTTCTTTTCTCTTCTTCCTTCCTTTCTCCCTTCCCTCCTTCCTTTCTCCCTTTATCTCCTCTTTAATATCTTTCTTTCTTTCCTTCTTCCTCTTTTTCTCCTTTTCTTTCCTCTCTCTCTACTTTCCCTTTCACACTCCTTCCTAGCTTCCTTCCTTTGCTGCTGCTGTGTTTCTTTCCCTTTCCCTCCCTTCCTCCTCCCCTCATTGATCCCAGGGAGATGCTGCCACCCCTAGCATTTCCACCTGCCTGGCTTCTGAGCCTACCTGATCTCAGAACTGCATTCCTGCCTTCTCAACACAGAGCCGATGCAGCAGGGAGTTCACAAAGCAGGGATGGGAGGAAGGCCCTGGCCCATGAGTAGGGCCTGGACACATACGGTCACGCGGCCTGCAGCTTTCTGAAGGCCCAGCCCTAGGCTTGATGCATGAAAAGACAGAGGGGGCTTGGCGCCTATAGTCCAGCAGCTAGGTGCCAGCCACATGTGCTGGAGCTGGCAGGTTCAAATCCAGCCCGGGCCTACCAAACAACAAAGACAACTACAACCCAAATAGCTGGGCATTGTGGCTGGTGCCTATAGTCCCAGCTATTTGGGAGGCTGAGGCAAGAGAATTGCTCAAGCCTAAGAGTTGGAGGTTGCTGTGAGCTATGGTGCCACATCACTCTACGGAGGGTGACATAGTGAGACTCTGTCTCAACAACAAAAAAAAAGACAGAGGGGGCTCCCAGGCTCACCAAGCAGTGTGTCCAGGGGTTCCCTGGGTCCCCTTTTAAAGGCTAACCGTGTCTGGGCTGGGGCTCCAACATCTTCCTTTTTAAAGAGACTAAGTGATATGAAGCAGGTGCCAAGATACTCTGAGGAATCTAGGGCTAAGGAGATAAGCAACTCTCATGAACACTGTGTGCAGTCATGCTAAGGGCTGGGCTGTCCCACGGTAGGAGGTAGAGGCAGGAGAAACAAAGTTTCTGTAGGTGAACCCGGGAGCTGAGCTGTGACAGGGGAGGATCTGCATGGGTTGGCAGAGGAGGGAGGATTAAAGGCAAGAGCAAAGTATTTGAGTCAGATACTTCAAATGGCAATAAATTAGATGGACGGATGGACACATGGATGGCCTCAAATGGCCCCAAGAGACCACTGGACTCTGCCTCGCCCTGCTAGATTGGGGGCTGTGGTTTCAAGCCAGGGCTCCAAAGACCACGAGACACTCCCAAACAGCCTTCCTGCTCCCCTACTTTCCACCACCCTTAGCTGTCCTTCCACCTTCCAGAAGAGACCAAAAAGGGAATGAAGGTTAACCTTACCGCTTCCTCCTCCATACCCCACCTTGGGCCCAACATTCAGAGAAGAGTTAAGTGACAGAGCCTCATTCTCCTGTATGAATTAATAATTGATTCAGTAACAAATCACTAATATTGCAGTAGTCGTGGTGAATAAGATAATGAATGTGTTCTGTCCAGGGAGTGTAGTGTTGTGAGGATTCAGCTGAAATTATTCATAAATGTGCTCCTTTTCCTCATCTCCAACTGCTGCTAGTTTAGCTCCTCTTTTTAATCTTCCCAACCTGTCACATTCGATGGTGGAAATCGTCAGGCTCCACATACAGCAGAATATTAAGGGGGAACTGCCAAGACATTATGTCAAATTTCAATAGGTAATAGAAACAAAGTGCTTGAAGACCCTTTCCCACTTCTCTGAAAGTTAAAAAATAAGACTTTCAGAAAACTTTCTAGATGGGCCCTTCATCCTATCGTTGGAAAGAAGACCCAAGGTTAATGAGTCCAGAAACTTGGGTTGTGGCCCCTGCTTTGCCCACAAACTTGCTGTGTGACTTTGGGCCAGGTGCTCAACCATCCTGGACTATGTTTCCCATCTCTCAAGGACAGAGGATAGAGCCTGCCTGCTCTTCTCCTAGGGGTAATGAGAGAATTGTGGGGTGATGGAAAAGAAAGTGCTCTGGGCCACTAATAGGTCGCTAGGATGGATTTTCTCCACTACCACTCTCTACACCAGCCAAATCACTGTTATCTAAACACACCTTCCATGTGTCCACCACCCACAGGGAGGGCTTCTGCCCTTTCCTTTCACCCTCCTTATCTCCTTCCTTCCATTTGACCCATTCAGCCCTCTGGGCTCAGTCCAGCCACCACCTGCTTCATAAACCCTTTCTTGATCCTGCTGTCAGTTACGGCTTCTTTTTCCCCATGCCTACCCCAAAGCACTCTGGCCCATTCTCCCACTGCTCTTCACTGCCAGCCATCTTCCCTAGTAGGCTGCAAGTCTCAAGAATGGAAGCTGCCTTCTACACCTTTGAATACAGTAAGAAAGAAAGAAGTATTTGTAGAATGAATCCATTGGTGGATGAGTGGGTGGATGGATGTATGGACAGATGGATGGGTGGGTGGATGGATGGGTAGGTAGGTGGATGGATGGCTGAAAGAGGAGATGGGTAGATGGATAGATGGATGGAGACATGAGTGGGTGGATGGATGAGTGGATAGATAGATGGAGGAATAAGAAATTTGAAACTGGAATTATACTGTTTTAAGTCAATGAGAGCGTTTGCCGTGTCCCTGCCATGCCTTGGCATTTATCTCTGGTGTGCCAGGTTGGAGGCAGGAGAGGAAGTGTCAGTGACTCAGCTCTGAGGGTGCTTGGGACAGGATGGTGGTGATCAGAGTGGGATGGAGCATGGAGATTATGACATAAGAGTTGACAGGCCATTAGGATGGGCAGGCCTCACCCCAGCCTCTCATCCTACGAAGGAGACCTACGTTATAGAGGTTATAGACACTTAGCTTGACCACAGCTGGCTGAAGGCAGGACGGAACCGTGGTCTCCAGACCACCAGATTGTACTTCTTCTTTCACACCAGAGGGCAGCACACGTGAGAGAGGGTGATGCCTTAGGGAGCAGAAATAGAGCTCTGTAAGGCTAAGGGATGTGACTGGAAGGGAAGCACTATCCCAAGAGGTTGACGCCGATTCTGTCAAGAGATGAAAGGCGTGACGCACTCTCTGAGAACCCAGCCAGCCTCAGTTGACTGGGACTTTTTCTTCTGGTCCATGGGGTCCCCTGGGGGCCCAGACTAGAGAGGGACTATGGAACCCTCAGAGCAGATGTCACAGGAGTGGAGGGTCATGGAGGAGTGGGAACAAGAATCATCTCATTTCCCCTTGTGTCCACCTGTCTTCAGTCCCAATGTACAAACACAGTCCAATCAAATCAAACCTTTCCAACACAGCCTGACACAGCCTTAAGCATGGAGCTCCAAAGCAAACGCCATTCACCACGTACACACAGAGATGCTTACTACCACAGATGAGCACACCTGCAGACACCCCCAGAAACAAACGAAGAAAGGCACCCCTTAAAACACATATGGCCATGCGCATATGAACACACAAAGACACACAGACATGAAGAAACAGGCATACTCATCCAAGCCTTCATTCTGAGTAAGTTATTAAAAATGTAGACATCGCTGGCTCCCAGGGTCAATATGTTGTTTTTAAATTTAAACATGAATTTCCATTTCATTGAGCCTCCAGGGCTAACAAGATGTGCTGTGACAGGAGCAGCTAGCTGGAAAGGCATGATTGAGGAGCGAGCCAATAATGTGTGTGCACAGCCTGGGTGGGGAGGGGAGCGCCTCTGCCCAGCCCCCACGGCCTGCTATGAGCCGTGGGCAGGCAGTGAGCATCACTACTACCACTCAGCACTGAGTTATGACCCAGTTGACCAGCCCATGTTTCCAAAGCTAAAAGAGCAGAATGTGATGCAGAAGTGACATCCAGCCAGCCAACCACCCATCCACACACCCATGCGTGCACACATCCATCCATATGCTTATGCATGCATGCGTGCACCCATCCCTCCATCCATTCATCCACCCATCCATCCATATTCTCCTAACACCCAGACCTGGACTAAGGACTGTACAGATGAGGACAAGAAGAAACACACTGTTCCTGCCACCTGGAGTCTCCATGTGACTGGAGTAAGATATGAGTCCCTTTGAACTCTAGCCTGGGGGCCTTCTGTATGATCCAGTCATCCCTCTCTTTGCCCTCAGACAGTTCCAGACACCCTGGTTTATAACCATGCCATAAGCAATCTCCCTCCCCAGGCTGTAAGTTCTGTGACAGAAGGTATCATATCAGTGTGGTCCAGCCATGGGCTCTCAGTGCCTAACCCTAGTAGGTGCTCTATGAATGCTTTGTGAACTTGAGTGGGGTTGGATTCAAGTCCAGGATGCAGACTCAGAGGTTTTATGTGATTGTACTCTTCCTCATTCCTCATCCTGAGGTAGGAAGAAAGAGAATTAAAGAAAATTAACACCACAGCAACAAAAGGGGTGCTACGTGGGAAGGACCTGCTCCATGGAGGAGGTGGACAGTGAGGAGGCTGCCCCCTTGCCATTCCAGCCCACTGGGACATACAATTCCCCTCTTGTGGGAGAAATGGTGGTAGAGAGGAGAACCCCAGAACAGGACTCCTGGCTGGAGGGAGGTGCAGTAGCCACATCTGAACTCGCCCTTGGGAGGCTCCCCTGGGAAAGCAGGGAAGGAGCTGCTTACCCTGCAGCCCTCCAGCTGCCCACTCAACAAGCCACCAGGCTGCCGGGCCTTACTCCCACGGAGAGCTCTAGGTGTTAGCTCTAGTCCATTGGCTCAGCTAGACTTGGCCGACTCTGTGGGATTTTAGGTATCTTACCTGTCCTAAATGCCAACTAATTCCTAAAATTTTTCACCCAGCAGAGGGTTTAGGTGAGAAGGAAGGAGCAGCAGTGCCCTCTGGGGGCACGTTGCCCCATGGCCTTGCCTCCTGGATGTGGTTTGCCCAAAGCTGGACTCCACTCTCTTCATCCTCAGGCACACGTGTACACATGCACACACAGACACTCCCAGGACCCGGGCCATGGGCTGATGCAGTGCCAGGTCCCTGACGCTCACCTGTGCAGTCACACACACACACAAACACACATGTATCTCCCGCAAGTATTTCCCTCTCTTGGAGAGGCTCTTTCCTTCCAAATCAGGTCATTTGAGTTCCATCCCTGGGAAGCAGGCCTCTCCCTGTCTGCAGATATATGGGGTAGAACCCCAGGAACAATGGGGCAGCCTTCCCACAGGCCAGCCAGTCCTTTCGGCACCCATCAAGTCATGAGGCCACCCGCCACCCAGTCCCTGACTGGGGACTTCATGGGCACATGACATCCTCACATCTGCATTTGAAGGGGTTGTGCACCTGCTGCAGGCCCTCAGTCACTCAGCCATGCATACACACAGGCACACAAAATGCAATTGCTGGGCACACCTCACCTTCACATGCCACAGCTGTCTCCCCCAGCAAATACACATGTGCCAGGACTGTGTGCAGAGGCAGTCCCACCAGCACGCACATGGTGAGCTGGCACAGCATGTGCGGGGATGCCCACATGCACACACGAGTGCTAGGGCGTGACATCAGCCCCACCAGCAGGTCTGCCAGCCTGCTGTCCTGGCAGCACAGGTGCAGGGGAGCTGGGGTCCAGGGGCTGCCTGCCCCTCCCACAGACCTAAACCTTCACATGCCCAGAATTGGAGGTCCGGGCCTCTGGCCCTTTAAACATCCATTTAAAGTCTCGTCGCTCAAATAATTCAGCAGAGACATCAGCCAAAAGGGCACACTCTCCTTTCCTTGTCTTCAGGAGCAGAGGAGGAAGGAGACAGGGGAGAGTAGATTAATTGGACCTGGAGCACGAGCCAGGGAGTGTGTAAGCCCAGGCTGCCGAGGAGGCAGGAGCGGGCGTGGGGAGGGTCCAGCTCACGTCTCATCTCCTTTTTCTGTCCTCTGCATGGCATGCTCTCCTGAGGACCCCACACACATCTGCACAGAGAGTGGTGGCCACTCTGTCCAGTCAACACCTAAAAGTGGCCCTGAGCCGTCTCTGCCTCCATCACTCTCAAAGGCCTTTCTCATCACAATATTAACCAAAATCTTAGAGAGAAGGGCTTCGAGGCTGGGCCCAATGAGTATGCATGGCCCTGAAGCACTGGTCACTTTGTAAAGCAAATTCTGTCTGCAGTGCCCTGAGGGAGCCTGCATGGCAGGTGGTAAGGCTGGGCAGACAGAGCAAGAGACTCATCTGTGAGCTGCACAGGGCCCCCACGGGTCTCAGGGGTAGACTCCAAGACAGCTCCTGCTACCGTGTTTCCCCGAAAATAAGACCTACCCCAAAAATAAATCTTAGCAGGATTTCTATGCATTTGTTAAACATAAGCCCTACCCTGATAATAAAACCTAGTGCACACCATGCATTTCAGTGCAGAGAAAGACATCCCCTGAAAATAAGCCCTAGTGTGTCTTCTTGAGAAAAAATAAATATAAGACAATGTCTTATTTTCAGGGAAACACGTTACTTCTGTTCTGTCCTCCCCTTCAAGTTCCTCAACTCCCCCTCCTGTCTCTCTGTCACCCGCCAGACTCTGCCCACCCATTCCCACTGCCTCCCCTGGGTCTCCCTCACCCTATACACCTACCCTTTCCTGATGCAGCCCCCACCTGAGGCTTTCTGAACCTCCAAGGCAGGGTCCAGGACTCGGGTCTGACTGGCCCCTTGTGAGGATATCCTAAACAAGGCCAAATATGGGAGGAATGAGCAGATTTCTACTCAGCGTGAAGAGCTTGCTCGCAGTAAAGGGTGTCACACAGCCTGGAGACCCCTTCAGGAGGTCTGCCCCTCTGAGGGTCCCCCTGGGAGTCTGCAGTGTCCAGATTCCTCCCAACTTTAATACTCTCTGAGTTGCCTCCAGAACCCAGTTGGACCCTCAGTGGGGGTCAGTGCATACCATCCAGAGGGGATCCCCCCTCCCCCCCGCCTGCCCACTGGCTCTGGTTTTCAAGGCAGTCAGCCAAGGGGCAGGAGGGATCAACCCCACTCCAGGTTTTGGCCCAGTCCTCTCAGAAGGCCGATCGGAAAGTGTTTATTCATGTGGGAAATCAAATCGCTGGGGAGAGCCACATTCCCAGCACATGAGATATGTAGGTCAGGCTCTGGGTTTCTTCTGCATGAGCACCCTTTGGCTATCTGAGGACACTCAGCAAGCTGAGCCCCTAGCCCTACCCCCTTAGCCATCACTTATAGTCATTTAGTCAACCCTAAAATGTGCTGAGCCCCACTGCAGGGGGTCCTACCACAATTCCAGATCTGTCTGCTCTCTAGAGAGAGGCTGGGCAAGAGAAGAGTATGGTACTACAGCTTTCCAACACCAGAGCTGGGGACGGAGGGCAGGCAACAGAGACACCCCACACACATACCTCAGGGCAGGCAGCAATGAGGACTCAACACCAAGAAGACCTAGACAGTGGGATACGGCCAGCAGGGAGGCCTGGGTGGGAGGAGGGCGTGCACCAGGCAAGGCCCTGCCGGAATCCAGTCCCCTGTACTGCAGTGGCTGCAACTCGACAAATGACAGCCAAGGGGAAAGGAGCCTAGAACTTGGGTCTTCCGAACTCTGCCTGCCCCTCTAGGAAACAGGAAGGATCATAAAGTGAAGTGTGATCAGGGTTTCAGATTTGCCAAACTTCCAAGCTTCCTACTTTCACATCCTCCTACCCAAGAAAAAAAAGAAAGAAAAAAAGACAGAAAATCCTTCTTGACTTTTCCATGTGTCTAGGTAGGGTGGTCCAGAAGCTGGCTGTGTGGGGAAGGTGTGTTGAGGAGTGAGGTTCTTATGTTCCTGGAAAGATGAGCACTGGGTCTCTTGAACAATCCTGTAAATGACAGGGCTCAGCGCCCTCCCAAGGAGAAGGCAGTGGTCTCCACTCAGTGAAGGAGGCTCCCAGAAACATGGGCACCTTGCGTGTACTTCTTGGCATGAGTGGCATAAAATTTTAATCTACACCTCTGCTTATTAATAAGAACAAAAGAGCCACCGTCTCTGCAAGCCCATTAGTCTACGAACAGCAGACCCTGGAGTGGGAGAGAGAAAAAGGATGAGAGGGGAAGAGGGAAGGTAGAGCAAACGCCCCAGAGATCGAGTCTGTTCCAAATTCCACTTTCTGCCTTCCAGCTGCATCCCAGACGCTCCACTTCACTGATGCTCGCTCCGTGCAGGCCAAATTTTGGTACACACGGGGATGCCAGCTTAACTGGTCCTTTTAAGAAAGCCTTTTCTTTCAAATCAATGTAAAAATATTCTACAGCACAGAGTGGATTTGATTAAAAAGGGAAAAGGTTGCCTGAAGTATCCCCCCCCCCAAAAAAATTGAACTAATGGGAATCTCATTCATTATTTAATCTCCTGCTTATCAGAACAGGACCAAAGTGGAATCCAATATGGCAAGTGCTCAGTGTTGTCCTAGGGAGGAGACCGAAGGGAGGAGCGGAGCAGGGAAGGATGGATGCAGACTTGCCATTTCCCTTCGTGTGTTAAACAGGGCTGCCCCCTTTGAACCAGGGCCAGAAAAATCCCAGTAAATGTATACACACACGGATACACACATACATACATATATATTTATGTGGTATCTGTTCTCTTGTGTTATGCTGTGACTCATAAGCTCCTGCATCACTGGACTTCATTAAATACAGATAAACTGTGTCTCCTCCAGCAACAGCCCATGAGGTGGCAGGACCAAGGAATGGCTAGGCAGGTGCTGTGTTTGCCCACTTATGCTGCACTGGCAAAACGTGCCTTAGTGCTTTAAAAGGGACCTGGCAGGACCTAGAGCAAACACCACGCAGCCCTCTCCCTGGAGCGACATTGAGGGGTGGGATAACGTCTTTTGGGAGTTTCTCACGTGCCCAGGCTTATGGATGGGGCCTTAAATCTCGATAGCAATTCTGAAGATAGCATCATCATCTAGTCTTGCGAGTAAGGAAACTAAGGCACAAGGATATAAGGGAACTGGCCCAGGCCCGAACAGTAATAAGTGGCAGATTTTTCAGACCTAGAGGTTCATGTTCATTTTTCACTAAACCATGGCACCTTCACTAAGGTCTAGCCGGGTGAGGCCTGACACCCCACCTCTGTGTGGATGGATGACGGACATGTCAGTGGCTCTACCAACTTTGATTTTGTTCGGACCGGTCTCCCTCGCTACCCTCTAGATGTGCCCTCCTTGAACCCCTAGTTCACTATCACCCCACTCCCCCAGAACACTACTTCTGGCCTTTCTTCTGAAGTCTGCCTTTTCCATCTCCCCCACCCAACCTGTGTTCCCTGAGGTCCGCCTGCTGAGCACCCGCTGACTGTGCTCAGAGGGCAGCATTCCACGCACAACATCAGCGGGTCTTCCTTTTCTTCAACCCTGACCCACAGTGAAGCATCTGACAGAATATTGTCTTCTTTCAACCTGCTTTGGGCCTGGGTAACAAATGGGTCAGGTCTGTTAGGACAACAACTTCTCAGCGAAAGGCCACCTTCTGAGTTGTCCATCTGTGGATTATTTATCCTGCGGATCCTTGGTGGCCCCACTACCCAGGTTCCTCAATGTCCAACAGCCCATCCGTCTGCCCTCCCTTTGCGATGGGCCTGTACTATGTGACCACCAGCCTAGACCAGACAAACAGGGATGTGTGAGGGCCAGACAATAAAGTTCATGCACTCTCCTAGAGAAAGTGCTACATACCTCATTGCTGAATTTCCCTACAGTCACCTTCGGGGCATTCCCCTCGGGAAGCTATGCACTGATGACAGTGTCCAGTCCACTTTGCGGAGCAATTTTGGGACTCTTTTCATGGAATGGCCATCAAAGCTATTGTCATACGAAGTCTTACAATGAAGTTTGTGAACTCATCCTAGAGTAAGTGCGACATACCTCACTGCTGAATATCACTAGGGTCACCTTTGTACATCTGTGGTCATCTGATGACCATAGAAAAAAGTATGTAGCACATTTTCTAGGATGAGTTCATGAACTTCATTGTCAAGCCTCCTACATAGGAGACAGAAGATTCTTTCCAGTAGAAGAGGCATCTGTAGTGAGCTTTCATGTCGGCTCATGTCAAGTCGTCTCCCTTCCCTCCCCTCAGTTCCACCATTTGAACCTGGACTGGGCATGGTGGGGGCAGGCACGGGGCTCCTAGGACAGACACAGGATGGACGTGTCAAGCCTGCTCACTTCTTTCCTTCCTTTAATGCCCACCAGGGACAGCTTTTCTTTACTCCTCATCCTCTTTGAAATTCAGTGTAAGCTATAGAGGATTTTTTAAATTAAAAAAAAAAAACAGAACAGGGCACCAACAACCTATGAAACAACTCCGTGAGGCAGTCTCTCCACAAACCTGTGTCTTATATCTTCTGTGACAAAAAGATTTATAGCAATTTTTTATTAAAAAAGAGAGCGAGAAAGAGAGCTGCAGATAATCAGATCTGAGACACAGAAATGGGAGCGTGGGGGTGTTCTACGCATGTAAGTTATTCTAAAATATATGTTAGGTGCGTGACGGATTTTTCCACTCCCAGCTGGAGGGGGCCAACCCAGCCCCCGGCCCACGCCTGGCCTGAAGTGATAAAACTGATATCTGAAGGGGACAGACGGGGATGATGAGACCAGGAAGGCGGGAACTCTTCCCCTAGTGTTTGCCAGGCACTCTCTCTCAAGTTGTTCCACAGGCAGAAAGAGGGCGTCTGCTGCCTTTCAGAGAGAAGGGCACAGCCACAGGCTCCAAAAACCAGAAGTAGTCTTAGGGACCCTCCAGGGCTAAGCTCTCAGTCCCGTTTCATAAATGAAGTAAATGCATTATTTATCTCCGTGCATTTTGGAGCACTGAGATCAGCTGCCCTGGCCTTGCAGGTAAGAGATACATAGCTCTCTGCTACTTTTTCCAGCCCTCTCGGTCTCTTGGGTCCCAGGGCGGAGCACACTTCAGAGGAGAGGCAGGAACTGGGGAGCACATCTCAGGGAAGAACTAGGGTCTGCCCCAGAATGGGCAGAGTGGGCTGGAAGGTTTCCCAGCCCTGAAGCTGAGCAGACCTGGGTGAAGAGATCTGAACTACCAGAGGCAGAGGCAGGGGTGGGAAGGTGGAGAGACAGGATCATCCTTGGGGAACATGCCCCTGCCTGGGAGATTCCCCCACACAGGGAGGCCTGATTCCATGGGATCTGCAGACAGTTCTGTCAAGTGACTAGATGTGCAACTGTTACTGAAAATGACAGGATGAGGATGTGGAGGAAGAGTCTGGAAAACATATGCTATGAACAGCTGGAGGAGCTAGGGATCTGAAGGAAAGGGTGCTGTGAAGTGTCACCCATGGGTGGAGTGCAGGGGCTGGGGCCTGCAGAGGACTTATAAAGAGGACTTGTTTGGTGGGACAAACAGAAAAGACATTTCAGAGGGTAGAATAGCATGAGTAAAACTACTGGGACAAAAAAAGCATGTGCAAAGGATGGGCAATGCTTACCCACAAAATGAAGTTCCAGTGTGACACTGGTGTGTCAGCCAGCAAGGCAAACAAACAGGGAAGATGCTAGAAGGGGGCTTTGAGGGTGCCACACCTCCTCACACTCTCCACCCTGCCTCTCAGAGCCTTCCTGGGATACCTCTGAGCACTGTGGGAGCTGAGCTCTCCCAGAGCCAGAACAAGGGGGTTGAGAGGGCTAGGACAGGCAGGCCTGGCAGGGATGCTGTCAGGCGTAGGCTCAGGCTGAGCGGGAGGGCCCTGGACGTCTCAGTATGTACCTTTCCACCAGGTAAGACCTGGATCCTGCTTCCTCATTCTCCCCTGCCCAGATTCTCTCCCACATCTTCATCAGCTACTTAATAACCTGAAAACAAACACTTTAATAACTCTAGGGGTGCCCTGCTTGTAGGAGCCCCAAGACTTGGAAACCTGAAACTACCTCCTGTGTGGGAAGGGTCTGGAGAGCAGAGAGGCCTCCCACTATGTGACTGAGACCATCTGCTCCCCCGGTAGTGACCCCTTTCCCCGCCACGAGCTGAGCAAGAACTTGGTGGGTTAGCACAGCATGCTGGAGGGTGTGTGCCTCCACCTCTCCAAGCTGTAACTGTCCTACCTACGAAGTGCAGTGAAGCACCCTGCTTATGAGTTTGTCATAGGAGTCACTGAGATGGGCATGTGGTGGCCTGGCCAGGCCCAGGTGGGAAATCCATGTGTGGTGGTCAAAGACACTGGCTCTGAACCACCCTGGCTGCCTGGTAAGCATTCTGCCTCCTGGACAGAAGGCCTCATGGCAGGCTCAAAGCCAGGGCAAGGCCAGCTACTGGCAGCTAGAGCTGAGCTGGGGAAGTGGGCTCTGAGGACAGGAGTGAGAATCAGGGCCCTATCTGGGCAGTTTGTGTAGCCAAGACCATCTCAGAAGAGGGGATGGGCAGTCCTCACCCAAAAGGTCCACACGCTTCTGTCCCTGTCATAGGGCCTGTCTGTCTGCCTGTCTTACACATGCATGACCCAGCACATGGCAAGTAATGTGTACTTAGGGAGATGCCAACACATATCACTCGCACTTCTGCCTGGGGAGGACACACACCTGCACAGTCCTGCCCTGCCCACGCCTATCTCCCAGCCCCACTTCGAGTGGAGCCACACACACTGCCAGGTGCTGGTGCACTGGGCCTCACCCCTGCACCTCCACACAGCAACACGGGCAGGTGTGTCCCATTGCCCCCTGATCACACAGTGCCACATGCAAAAGTACCACTCCCCACCCCTCCACTCCAGCCATTTGTCCCCAGCCTTCCTGTGGGCCTCCAGGAGCTAGAAGAGGGACATGGAGAGCAGCGGGGGTGGGGGTGGCCTCGCCTTCACGGAGGGTGACTCCTAGCGTTATTTTTAAACATTTCCCTCATTTGCTAAATGAGGCTTTAGCTCTGGCTCCCTTTGAGGCGGCTGTTCCTCTCCGGGCTGGGGGTGGGGAAGCAGTGGTCTGACAGATGCTTAAGAAATTATGGTGAAACTCGCTGACTCAGGCCCAAATTATGTGCTGTCCCGGGACTGTGTTTAGTCCAATAAGCACTGCTCACTGGCTCACCCTCCCCACATATCCTCCCCTTTCTTTTCTTCCTGCCTCTCTCTTTTTCCTGTCTTAGTACAGGCATCTCTCACTACCCCTCCTCCTTTCCTGAACACATCCCAATCCTCCCATCCTCCTCGCTGGGGCTGGCTAGAAGATGCCAACCCACAGGTGCAGACCATGCATGGAGAGGGGGAGGGCAGAGTAAACAGAGGGAGGAGCCAGGGAAGAGCCTAAGGAAGAGGGTGCACTTGAGCTAGGCCTGAAAGAGACCTGGAACTTGGTAGACAGTAGAAGGGCACAGGACTGCCCAGAAGAGAAGAAGCAGCTCTGGTCAGTCCCAAGGGCAGAGAAGCTGGGTGTGGGGATGATGAGGAGTTCAATTATGGAAGAAGAAAGACCAGTTTGAATTTTGTTTTTCAGGTCAATATGAGGGTACATTTAGATTACATTGTTTTCATTTCTAAGGTAAAGTTCAAGTTGTAGTTAAGCCCTTCGGTGGGGGTGGGGGACTGAATACCCTTACACTGTGCACATTAGGTGAGATCCTGCCAATCACCATCATGAATTGTAGAAGTTCCTTTTGGCTTTAACTTTTATTTACTCTTCTACTTACTTACTGTCTTTCTTCCTCATCATTTTTGCATGTCCAGACCTGGCTCTTTGCTGGAATAAAGAATGACAAAGAGCCTCTTCCCCATCTTACCCTCCACTGACTACCCATCTGCCACATCTGAGGTGGAAGGACTCAGAAGGGGCTCCCACTCAGAACACCAGGACAGGCAGGACATGGTGGCTCATACCTTTAATTCTAGCACTCTGGTAGGCTGAGGCAGGTAGATTTCTTGAGCTCAAGTGATCAAGACCAGCCTGAGCAAGAGGGAGACTCTGTCTCTACTAAAAATAGAAAAATTAGCCAGGCATGGTGGTGGGTGCCTGTAGTCTCAACTTCTCAGAAGGCAAAAGCAGGAAGATTGCCTGAGCTCAAAAGTTTGAGGGTGCTATGAGCTATGTCACAGCACTCTACCTAGGATGACAGAATGAGACTTTGTCTCAAAAAAAGGAAAAAAGAACTCCAGGAGAGAAGTGTGAGGTTCCTGGGGGAAGCCAGGGATGAAGAGACTGGAGAAGGGTCCCCTGACCCTGGAACCCCCAGATAGGGTGGGTCCGTGGAGGTGGCAGCTGGGCATGCATTCCAGGCAGTACAGTGGAAGGAGCATTGGAAACAGGAGTGAGCATCCTGGGCCCAAATGCCTCTTCTCCCATGTGGGCAACCTTAAAGATGGATGGTAATTAAACTTGAATGCAAATTAAAATGGTTCAAACCAAACACTTACAGACTCACCTCAGCAGCCTCCTTGCTCATTCCCTCAGGATCATTTGTTCCACAGCCTCAGCACAAGGAGGGGTAGGTCCACTGCAGGTGGCCCCAGAATTTAAAAAGGAAGTAACCCCAGAGATAAGTAGTCCAGATGCCCAAGGATCTGATAGGGGAGCTTGAGGCCCAGAGAGGTGCAGGCCACCAACAAACTGATGGCATACTCAGAGTTAGGTTTTAAGGTCAGACTTTCCCGAGGATACAGCAAGCTGTGACCAGAGAATGATGCACCTGGGTAGGCAGAAAGACCTCAGGTCTTATACAGGCCTCCTTAAGGATCATTGCAGGTTCCAGGTCAGTCCACCTCAGGGCTAGAAGTGCAATATCCCCATCTCTTGATCAAGTTAAGTAACTCTCTGCAAAGGTGAGAGGGAGAAGGGTGAGAGACCAGCACTGTGTGAGTGCGATTGGTGGGAAGAATGCTGGATTGCTGCTTTTTCTATCTTCCCATTCATCTGCAAACATTTTAAAGGCTGAAGGATTTCTGGCTCGTGGTTGATACCAGGGAGCTCCCAGATACATGTCCCATCAGGGTAGGAACACCAGCTGAGCTGGGCTCTGTGGCTTACTGGCTGGCAAGTCTTGGTCAAGCTCCTGAATGTCCCTATATGTTCCTGTGTCATGGTTGCATTCTTTGTAGAACCAATGAATGAATGCATAGATGGCCCTTCACCCATCCACAGGCCACGTGAGTCAGTATTAGCATATAAGACAGCCTCAAGTAAGAAGGAAAAATGAGGACAAGGAGGTGAACAAGAAGAAAAAACACATGAGTGGGAACCAACAGAAAAATTCAGGCAACATGAAAAACCAAAACAGAGGAACTCCCCCAAGGAACCATGGGGCAGCTACTGCAGAAGACTACACCTATAAAGAATTAATGTACTTGACAGAAAGGGAATTTAAAATATGTATGATAAAGACAATAATAGGAATGGATGAGAAAATGGAAAGACAAAACCAAAAGTTGAACAAGAGATATGTAGAATATAGATCTCTTGTATATGGATATGGTGGAGCTTAAGGAAATGAAAGAGACAATCAGGGAATGTAAAGATGCAATAGAAAGTGTCAAAAATAGGATAAACCATGGAGAAGAAAGAACCTTGGAGCTAGAGGATAAAATTTCCAGTTAACCCAAGTAGTTAAAAGAGGCAGAAAAGAAGAGAGAGAAACCAGAACAGGTGCTTCGAGAACAATGAGACTCTATGAAGCATTCAAACATATGAATAATAGGGATTCCTGAAGGGAAAGAAGGTTGTCCCAAAGGAATTGAAACTCTACTGGAGACTATCATAAATGAAAGGATCCCAAGTTTTACTAAAGACCCCAACACACTCCTTTCAGATGGATATTGAACCCCAGGTCATCTCAACTCAAATAGAGCCTCTCCAAGACACATTGTAATGAACCTTTCCAAAGTCAAGATGAAATAAAAAATACTGTAAGCAGCCAGGAGTAAGTGCCAACTGACTTACAAAGGCAAAGCCATTAGGATGACAGCAAACTTTTCAAATGAAGCCTTCCAAGCCAGAAGAGCACGGTCATCTACCTTTAATGTTCTTAAACAAAACAATGTTCAGCCCAGAATTCCATATCCTGCTAAACTAAACTTCAAAAATGGTGGAGAAATCAAATTTTTGCAGATATACAAGCACTGAGGAAATTCATCACAACAAGGTCAGCTGTACAGGAAATACTTAGACCTATTCTCAACACTGACCACTAGAATGGACCACCAGCAAAGTAAACACCCAGAAGCTAAAGGTCAAAACTTAGCTTCCACAATGGCACAAAGGATAAAACTACACAACAGACTTCCATAAAATAAGATGAATAGAACTCCACCACACTTATCAATTCTCTCAATAAATGTTAATGGACTGAATTCACAATTGAAGAGCACAGGCTGGCTGATTGGATAATAAAAGCACAAGCCATCCATATGCTGTCTCCAGGAGACACACCTAGCTTGAAGGACAAATCAAAACTCAGAGTTAAGGGATAGAAAACAATATTTCAAGCAAATGGAAATCAGACAAAAGGAGGGGTAGCAATTTTCAGATGCAAGTGGATTTAAAGCAACTAAAGTTAAGAAAGACAGAGATGAACACTTTATACTGGTCAAAAGAACGATACGACAGGAAGACATTTCAATTTTAAATATTTATGCACCCAACTTAACTGCTCCCAGATTTATAAAACTGACCTTGATGGGTCTGAGCAATATGATACCCCATAACTCCATAATAGTCAGGGACTTTAACACCCCTCTGACAGAAGTGGACAGATACTCTAAACAGAAACTAAACAAAGATACAAAGGACTTAAATGTGACCCTAAAACAAATGGAATTAATAGACACTATCCCAAAGCTAAAGAATATACATTTTTTTTCATCAGCCCATGGTACATACTCCAAAATAGACCACATCATAGGATACAAATAAAACTTCAGCAAAATTAAAAGAACAGAAATTATATCCTGTATCTTCTCAGACCACAAAACACTACAGGTAGAACTCAACTCCAACAAAAGCGTCCATCCCCACACAAAGACTTGGAAATTGAACAACCTTATGCTGAATGATAGCTGAGTTCAGGAAGAGATAAAAAAGATGAAATCATTAAATTCCTCAAACATAACAACAATGAAGACACAAATTACCAAAATCTGTGGGATACAGAAAAAGCAGTCTTAAGAGAGAAATTTATCACATTAGATGCCCACATTGGACAAACAGAAAGAGAATGCATCAACAAACTCATGAACTATCATATGGAATTGGAAAAAGAAGAATAACCTAATCCTAAACCCAGCAAAAGAAAAGAAGTAACCAAAATTTAATTACAGATCAATGAAACTGAAAACAAAAGAATCATTCAGAAAATTAATGAAACAAAAAGTTGGTTTTTCAAAAAAATAAATAAAATCAATAAACCTTCCACCAGATTAAACAGAAACAGAAAAGTAAAATCTCTAATAACCTCAACTGGAAACAATAAAGGGAAAATAACAGATGCCACAGAGATAAAAGATATCATCTCTGAGTACTACAAGAAACTCTATGCCCAGAAATTTGACAATGTGGAGGAAATGGATGAATCCTGGGAATCGCACCCTCTCCCTAGACTCAATCAAGAAGAAATAAATCTCTTGAACAGAATGATTTCAAGAACTGGGATTGAAAAAACAATAAAAAAATCTCCCAACCAAAAAGTCCCCTGGTCCAGATGGTTTCACACCAGAATTCTATCAAACCTTCAAAGAAGAGTTTATACCTATACTGCAGAAATTATTCCCAAAAATTGAGAAGGAAGGACTCTTCCCCAACACATTCTACAAAGCAAACATCACCCTGATACCAAAACCAGGAAAAGACCCAATTAAAAAGAAGAAATTCAGAACAATTTCACTAATGAATGTAGGTGCAAAAATTCTCAATAAAATCCTAGTCAATATATTACAGCTTATCATTAAAAAATTATTTATCACGATCACGTAGGTTTCATCTCAGAGATGCAAGGCTGGTTTAACATACACAAGTTCATAAACATAATTCACCATATCAACAGAAGCAAAAACAAATACCATATGATCCTCTCAATAGATATAGAAAAAGCATTCAATAAAATTCACCATCCTTTTCTAATTAGAACACTTAAGAATTTAGGCACAAGTGGCACATTTCTTAATCTGATTGAAGCCATCTATGACAAACCCACAGCTAATATTATACTGAATGAATGGAGTAAAACTTAAAGCCTTTCCACTTAGAACTGGAACCAGACAAGGTAGTCCTCTATCACCACTACTATTCAACATAGTGCTGGAAGTTCTAGCCAATATAATCAAACAAGAGAAGGAAATAAAGGGCATCCAAATGGGTGCTGAGGAAGTCAAACGCTCACTCTTTGCTGATGACATAATCTTATACTTAGAGAACCCTAAAGATTCAACCACAAGACTCCTGGAAGTGATCAAAAAATACAGCAATGTCTTAGGATATCAACCACAAATGTCAATGTCCACAAATCAGTAGCCTTTGTATATGCCAATAACAGCCAAGATGAGAAGCCAATGAAGGACACAATTCTCTTCACAGTAGCTTCAAAAACACAATGAAATACCTAGGAATATACATAACAAAAGACGTGAAGGAACTCTACAAAGAAAATTATGAAGCCCTAAGAAAAGAAATAGTAGAAGATATTAATAAATGGAAGAACATACCATGCTCATGGCTGGGAAGAATCAACATTGTGAAAATGTCTGTACTACCCAAAGCAATCTAAAGATTCAAGGCAATCTCCATTAAAATATCATCATTATACTTTCAAGATCTGGAAAAAATAAGTCTTTGTTTTGTTTGGAACCAGAAGAAACCTCATATAGGCAAGGCAATTTTTAGTAGTAAAAACAAAGCTAGAGGCATCAGCCTACCAGGCTTTAGGCTATACTACAAGGCCATAGTGATCAAAACAGCATGGTACTGGCACAAAAATTGAGTTGTTGACATTTGGAACTGAATACAATACCATAAGATGAAACTAACCTCTTACAGCCATCTGATCTTTCATGAACCAAAAAAGAACATACACTGAGAAAAAGAGTCCCTATTCCATAAATGGTGTTAGGAGAACTAGATAACCACATATAAAAGACTGAAACTGGACCTGCACCTCTCACTACTTACAAAATTGATTCAAGATGGATAAAAGATCTAAATCTGAGGCATAAGACAATAAAAATCCTTTAAGAAAGTGTCGGGAAAACACTTGAAGATATTGGCCTAGGGAAAGACTTTATGAAGACGACTTCTGTGGCAAGTGCAACAACAACAAAAATAAACAAGTGGGATTTAATTAAACTGAAAAGCTTCTGTACAGCTAAGGAAACAACAACCAAAGCAAACACACAACCTTCAGAATGGGAAAAGATATTTGCATATTATGAATCAGACAAAAACTTGGTAACTATGATCTATAAAGAACTCAAATTAATCAACAAAAAAGACTAAACAATCCCATATATCACTGGGCAAAACATGAATAGAACCTTCTCAAAAGAAGAAAGGCAAATGGCTAACAAACATATGAAAAAATGCTCATTGTCCCTAATCATCAGAGAAATGAAAATCAAAACTACCCTGAGATATTACCTAATCCCAGTGAGAATGGCCCACATCACAAAGTCTCAAAGCTGCAGACTCTGGTGTGGATGTGGAGAGAAGGGAACACTTTTACACTGCTGGTGGAACTGCAAACTAATACAACCTTTTTGAAAGGAAGTATGGAGACTCCTCAAAGAACTCAAATTAGACCCCCCATTTGATCCTACAATCCCATCACTAGGTGTCTACCCAGAAGAAAAAAAATCATTTTATCCTAAGGACATTTGTACTAGACTGTTTAGTGCAGATCCATTTACAATTGCCAAAATGTGGAAACAGCCTAAATGCCCTCCAAGCCAGGAATGGATTAGCAAGCTGTGGTATATGTATACCATGGGATGCTATTCAGCCACTAAAGAAAGATGGAGAATTTACATCTTTTGTATTAACCTGGATGGAGGTGGAACACATTCTTCTTAGCAAAGCATCACAAGAATGGAGAAGCAAGAATCCAATGTACTTAATTCTAATATGAAGGCAGTAGATGAGCTGATACAAGGAGGGGAAAGGGGAATTAGAAAATGTGGAGAGGGAAGGAGGGAGGGGGTGGGGGTCACGGTGTATGGCACACCTCTTGAGGTTGGGACACAATTATGAGAGGGACTTAATCTAACACATGCAATCAGTGTTACCTAATTCTTTGTACCCTCAATTAATCCCAAACAAGAAAAAACTACATTAATTATTAAAAACAACAACAACCTGATCACTCTCTGATCAGGCATTTTCCTGGGATCCTCCCCCAACAGATGCAGAGCTCACTGTCTCTTCTCTGATGCTGCTGTGCTCGTCAGGGGCCCACCACACAGTAGGTGCTTGCTGAGCTGCCAGACACATCCAGCTGCAAGAAAGGTTTCTCCAACTGGCCTTGTATTTGATTTTAAAGGAAAGAGTGGGTTGGGCATGGGGGGGATTGCAAAAAGCATCTCCATTCCCATTGCTTTTTTCTGAGTGGAGAAGACCCACCTATAATTCTCTGAGGCCCAGCTGCTAGTCTAGATCCCAGTTGGTGCCCCACCCCACCACCCTCTGGGAACTAGTACACCAAGAAGGGGTCCCCACCACCTACCCTGTACCCAGATCCAGCCCCTGGGGCCCCTGTGTCAGAAAAACCCAGGAATTGCTGGGATCAAGCTGTTCCAATAGTGAAACACAAATGAGACGCCCTCAGCCCTGCCATTTGCCACAACCAAATTCATGAGCCTCTGATAAATAATTCAGGCGTCTCCATCTGTGGAAAAGTTGGATTTGGCCTAATTTCTCTCATAAACAAAGAACATCATCTGCTCATAACTGTAAAATAGACATCAGTCAAATTTTTCAAAAACTATAGATTCCTGCAGACCTCATCTATTCTGGGTCTGGGCTCATGGAATATAAGTTGCCTCTGAGATGTGCAGGGCAGGTTGACAACACAAAACTTGATTTGAAGAACTGGGGCCAGGCAGTTGGTTCAGTGAAGAAAAGGAGGATGTAATTCAAGTACTTTGGTATATGGTTTGAAGACCAGTGAATACACCTATCTACAGATGATCCTTCTCCATTTACTGAAGTTGGCCACCTGGTTTGTTGCTAAGTAGTATTTGCTGAAGGAATGTGAAAGCAACAAATGTATTTCTTTGGGAATATTCTTGAGCCCAGGTGTATCAATAAAGGTTCTCCTGAGAAATAGAAGCTATAATATGACACACACACACACACGTATATATACACACACATATGCAAATATATGTGTACACATACAAATATAAAGATTTATTTAGAGGAATTGGCTCCTGTGATTGTGGGGGAACTGGCACATCTGAAATCTGCAGGCAGGCCAGCAAGCTAGAAACTCTCAGGCATCAGTTGCTGCTGCAGCCTTGAAGCAGGATTTCTTCTTCTTCAGGGAAACCTCAGTTTTGCTTTTAAGGCTTTTCTACTGATTGGATGAGTCCCACCCATATCATCACCTTTACTTAGAGGAAATTAATTGTCGATATGGACTGTAGATGTTACCCACATCCATAAAATGCGATCACAACACCGCCTAGATTAGTGTTTAAATAATGTGGGTGCTACAGCCCAGCCAAGGTAACAAAAAAAGAACCATCTCATGACCTTCCCCTGGTATTTGCTTTTCCTTGGTGTGTCTCTGCTACCTGCCTACTCAGGTGAAAAGCAAAGCATCCAGGAATGTCTGAGCTAGCATGGACCCTGGAAAGGACGTGGTTGGGGAAATTGGAACCAAAAGAACTAGACTGGTTTGCCAAGGTCACGCAGCTAAGTTAGATGGGCAAGTGCCTTCGTGTGCCAGGACCATGGTCTTCTCACCTGCCACGTGGACTCACTATTTATGCCTGCCTGCCCTCAAGTCCTAAACACAGTGTTGTGCCACAGGTGTGCGACTCCGTTGCAAACCAACCCTGGGCTACTGGACCACTGGTGAGCCTGTCTCGGGCATCTAATGTTTCTGTTATTTTGGGTCTTCTAGATCAACTGTTGTCCAATCTATTAGCAAAAGCTCCCCCAGATAGCTGCCATCGTGTTGAGGATTGCCTAAGTCCATTTTGCTCTATAACAGAGTATCAGAGTCTGGGTTATGTATTAACAACAGAGGTTTATTTCGCTTACAGTTGGAGGCTGATAACTCTAAGAGCATGTTGCCAGCATCTGTTGAGTCCATTCTTACTGTGTTATCCCATGGAAGAGAAACAGAAAGGCAAGCAAATGCATGAGACAGAGAGGGGACAGAACTTATCCTTTTTATCAGGGACCCACCTTCACAGTAACAAATTCCCATGATAATGGCATCAATCCATTCATGATGGCAAAGCCTTCATGGCCAAACCACCTCTTACACATCCCAATCCTTAATACCATCGCAGTGACAGTTAAATTTCAGCATCAGTTTTGGAAGAGAATTCAAACCGTAGCAGGATCAACAAGTGTTTGTGCATAATAAACAACTATGAACGTGTCCTGTGCGTTATTCAGCTTTGGTGGCCTGTCACTTGGCACACTGCCTGATATAACAGAAGCTCCAGAAATGCTGATCGGGAAGGTGGTCTCCTAGAGTGAGAAGCAGCGGGCAGGCCTTCCTCATGGGTGGAAAGGCAATAAGCAGGACAAAGCAGTCACTTGGGAAACGTGGACAGTTGAAATCTAGGTGCACATCAGGGGCTCTAAATCCTCCCTGCCAGTGGATGGGATGTGGCCACCCTCATTTTGCAGGTGAAGAGCATACAACTTGGCAGGAGAAAGAATTGTCTGAAGTAGCTGGGCCCATGGCAGCATCTCAGGTGACAGCAAGCTCAGTGCTCCGCCTCCTAAACTCTACCACTCTCATGAATCCCCACACCTTGTAGAAAGAGGCCCTACGCAGTATCAGTGGCTGGTGCATGGTCCTAATCCTGTCACCAAAAGGCCTCAATCAGAGACCACTGAGGGCCAGGAGGAGAGGGAGATGGAAGGAGTAGTCTGCAGCCTTGTGTCTCAGCAGGGACCCCTTGGGGGAGCCAGTGGGGTCCTCCTCCAACCGGCCCAGGGCCAGGGTCTTCCTCAAGATCAGTAACAGGTCCACTCCTTGAGAGCCCTCATGTGCCAGAGCCAGGCCCAGAGCAGCATGGTGTGGACCCACAGGCCATATGGGGATTCCTTCTCTCCATAAGCCATCATCCAATGAGAACGATTCTCCTCCCACCCCGTTATGCACCAGCACCCCCTCCCAGGTCGGAACTGTCTCTGTCATCCAGGCCCTCCTTTGTCCATGTTTCTAGCCCCTTCCCCTGTCTGACCTGCAAACTCCAGAACTTTATAGGAAGAAGTAGTCTCACCTGGACTATTATTAAAAGAGAATGGGAGACAGGCCTTACAGGCCACCGAAGTTCTCCTACCTCTCTCCCTCCCAGCACAGGGGCCAGCAGGTCCCTTCACACCCTTGTCCTCCCTGAAGCATCTGCCCTTTACACTCTGGATAGATCCAGGCTCCCTTTACCTCCATTGGGCTCCATTGCCTTTGCTGCTGCCACTGCCAGCCTGGACCAGGCCTGGGCCGGGAGCGAGGAGACAGCCCAACATCAAACCAGACCACAGGATGAACTGCTGTGTGTAAGGACAGACCTGACCTTGGGTCAGAACAGAACACACAGAACAGGCACAGAGAGGGTGTCCTAGGGTCTGGGCATGGGATTCCTGGGGCACACAGGGCTCAGAGACAGAGACTTGGGTTCAATTCTTAGCTCAGCTTTACCCTAGCTAAGACTGGATTTCCCTGATTAAAAAAAAAAAAAAAGCCAATGATACCTGTCTCACAGGGTTCTTAAACAGACAACATTATTTACAAACACAGAGTGTCCTGTAAACCAAGAGATGTTCATTGCCCAGGCAGTGTGTGGCCTGGCCTCTGGGCAGCATGACCTGGGTAGCTGTACAAGAAATGGCCAGGAGGAGCTCAGAGCTCAGCCCGCCCAACCTCCACCCTCCCATCTGCCTGCATGGACTTCCCAGAGCTCCTCATGCACACTCGTGGACCCCAACCAGTCCCTTCAATCTGTGGGTAAAAAAGCCAAAGCCTAGAGAAGGCAGATGGCTCTTCCAGGACTATCCAGATGGTCCTGCCCCAGCCCAGCTGCAGTTTAGAGTAGAAACTACTGGGAAGGCAGGGACCATGGCTTTGTCCAGCCTGGCCCCGGCCCCAGACCTAACCACAGGGCCCACCCAGCACTTCTTCCTGAACAAATGATGGGTCTGTCATGAATGCTCTTGGGCTCTGTAATAGAGGGTGAGGGGCTGGGTATGCAGGGAGTTCAGAAAGTCAAGGCACCTCAAAAACCAGCTGCTTTGTGTCCACAGACAGGAAGGAACAGACCTTATAACATCTGGGGAGGACAAAGGTCTGTGGGAATCTGGGGGTGACAGGACAGTGGGGAGGCATGTGGGCGGAGCTGCAGTGCACTGACCGCCACACTGGGCCTCCAGGAGGGCAGTGTCCAGCTGCCACATAGGCAGGCACACCCAGAGCACAGGCAGAATGAAGACATCCAGACACAAGGCTGCGCCTTCAGAGACAGAATCCTGGCTCTTGCTACTTTAATTAAGCAAAACAAAAGACATGAGCAGGATGAGTTTGCCTGGGGATGCTGGGAGGTAGAAAGGATGGGTTCTTGGCTTCCTCCAGGAGAGCTGTCTGGGAAGAACACACATGGTGTCTGGGCCACACTGTCAGTGAGAATGAGGTCATGGGTTCACACTCCACGTGTTATAGGGGAAAGAATCCAAATCCCCCATCTCACACTGACCCCCAACCACAGACTAAGAGTGACCTTAGCTCAGTCCAGCCACTTGCCTTATTTATATTGCCTCCTACAAGGTCCTTGGCAAGACAAGGAAGCTGCATTCATTCAACTAATGTTTACTGAGCACCTACTGTGTGCCAAGCTCAGGGCAGAGGAAACAGCAGTGAAGGATGCAAGCTCCCTGCCCTAGCAGTGGCTCACTCCTTCAGCCTTCATCCCATGCCTTACCCTGCTCTCATATTTGTTCCTCCTTATCTGTTTGTAATCCTTCTGAAAGCCTGTTCACATCCAGCATCTTGAGGCATGTTATCAATAGTCAAAAATTTACAGATTGAAAAAGAGAAGCACAGCTAGGATGATAATTTGGATCTCCCATATTAACAGCACACTCTTCCAGCCTTGTAGTGTGAACTGTGTGGGCATGAGCTGCATGGGGGTATCTGAGGCCGGTGTCATGGTGGTGAGCAGCTATTAGGGTAGAGGGGGATCCACAAAACTTCCAAACTCATCCCACAAATTCATGCAAATGCATCTCTGCTGAGTCCCCAGGGAAATGTGAGAAGTCAGGGGGTTCTTGCAGTCTTGGACTCAGAGATTAAAAAAAAAAAAAAAAGAATTCACCAACACTGACAAGACAGATCCACAACCCGGCTTGGAACCATTTACCTAGACAGACAAGAATGATGAGTGTCTGACAAGACCAAAGATGCTGAGGAAGAGTGAGAGGAAACTTCTGGGGTCCATGGAGGGAGCCAGGCAAAAAGAGAACAGGATGTAGGCTGAAGCAGGTGGGTCAGATCTCCTGGAGGGGGACTGGGAGGGGCTAGGAAGTTCACACTGGGGAGCTTCAGAGGCAGAGTGCCCTGATGCTGCCCTCCTTTCTCCTCTCACCACTGTGTGGGGACATGACAACTGGGTCTGTTACTAGTGTGTGCTATTTGGGGTCCTCACCCCCTGGCAGGCTGGGCTGGCCCTGGCCAGCCAAGAAGTCAGTTAGATTGGCCTTCAGTACCCCTATTAGTGGAAGGAATCATCGCCCCCAAGCAGGAAACCTTCAGATGATAGAGTCACACAATGAGATGGGGGCCCTAGTGTCCCTCCCTCATTAAGCCAATCCCCCAGGGGGCTTGATATTCTGCAACATCAAGGAACTACTAATCTCAAAGCTACAGACTTAGCAGTGGACTCCAAGATGCTTGTTCATTCTTTCTAAAGATCTTCAGTGAGCATCTACTGTGTGGAACATGTGGGGTACAGTGATAGGAAGGGCACAGAGGAGTTGGCACAGGCTTCAGCTTGCAAAAGCCTAGATGGGAGAGCGTCTTTAACACACAGCCATTGAATAAAGGCCTGCAGGAGGGAAAGGTGGGGAAAGTACATAAAAAAATCACTCCGACCAGGGCTGTGGCTTGTAAGTGCTGAAAGAGATGCACAAATAGGACTGCTGGAGTGAGCCTCTGCCTGCCTGCCTGCCCACAGGCTCTGCCAAGGAGACAGTGGGCATTCCACAGGGGAGGTGACACAGTGAGGGAGCATACATTCGGAAATGGTGGTCAAGGCCCAGGAAGATATGGAGACCCCATGGCTATGGGCCTGGGGGGCCATTTTCCTTGGGTGAGTGGGACCTAGGTCTGGGGTGAGGGGTGGCAGATTCACTCTGGAGCAGGGAGTAGTGGCCTAGGGGAAGCAGTAGGCACTCCCTCCTCTCTCCGGGGAATGGCAGGGAGGCTGTGGAGTGAGGTGCCACAAGACAGGTCTGCCAGAGAGGCAGAGAGGCAGGGAAGCTGGAGGACCACCACCACCCAGAGCCCAGGAGGTGGCTTAGCTACCACTGCATAAACCACTCAGAAGCAGCCAGGGCCCCGGGGGCAGTGGGCAGCTGACATCTGGAACCTGGACGCAGCAAACCCTGTAGGGCAGGGCAGGACTCCAGTCCTCCCATCCTCTCACCCCTTCCCCCCAACATCTGTCTACAGTGGAAAGGAGGGGTGCTAGGCTGCCGTGGGAGGGCCCTGGCATGGCGTTATTAAGACATCTGTGTCTCTAATGAAAAGTTACCCGTTGCCGGGCAGGGGAGAGACACAAATCATTATAAATCAATTTAGCTCTGGCCAGCCATCTGCCCGGGCCTCATGTGGGGGGAGCGGCCGCAACCGTATCAAGCGCTCCCTCATTCCCTCATCCCAGCCTTCGCTGGACGCGGGGCAGGAGGAGGCCAGCTGCCCTCCAGACTGGGGTGCTGGACCAAGGGCGTGTGACACACGGGCTGGGCTGCTCGATCAGCGACCGCAGGGGCTGCCGCTGGCCTCAGGCCAGGTCTGGAGGGCAGGGCGGTGACGCGCGGGCCGAAGTGGAAAGGCAATCCAATTCCGTCTGTCCTCCACCAGATTCGCGTCCCCTCCCTGTGTCCCTTTCCCTGCTCTGCTCCCGGCCTGCGCCCTCCGCCCCGCCCTGCCCCTCGCGCGGGTCCAGAGAGGGTGGCGACTGTGGAGGAGCCTCGGCTCTGGCCACTGTCACGGCTCGGTTGCTATGGAGGCCGGCCCCTCCCGCTCGCCTGTCTCCCGACCGGTCCTGGAGCATCTGCCGCGGCCCCTCCCGCGGGCGGGAGCCGCGCACCGCCCGGAGGAACGTGCCAGTTGTCGCACGCGCCCTGCGGCCCCGTACAAGCTGGCAATTTGTTGTTGTTTGTCGAGTGCTTTTGTCATGCAAATCCCAGAGCCGGCCGCTGGCGCTCCTTTCCGCTCTGAGGAGGTGGGGAGTTTGTGGGTTTTTTTTTCCCCTTAGCCTTTGCATTTGCAATTGTTAGTGTTGCTTAAAATTAAAAAGAAACCACACGCACTTATAAAGGAATATCACTTAATTTCATTTGCGTTTAGCGTTTGTGCTTCTACAGTGCCCCGCCCCTTCAAAGGTTGCCAAGCTTGGTTAGGGGGTGAAGGAATCTGCCTCGATGGCACCTGTCACCAAGACAGACAGACTCAATACCTGGGCTGGGGAACCAAGGCCCAACTCCTAAAACCAACCCCATCTGATGTAGCCCCTTCATTTTCAAACAGCCCCTCCCTCCGCCCCCCTATTGCCTCTGCTGGACTCCTCACCTGTCAGGGAGTGTGGGCCTCAGGCTGCTGGCAAAGCCCTCTGTCCTTAGACAAAGTGTTGGAGAGCCCAAGCCCTGCCTTGTCCACCCAGGCCTGGACCTCTGTGTCCAAAGGGCTGTTTCCTGGGAACTGAGCTACCCCCTTCACAAGTCCCTGTGTAGCCCCTCCTGAGGTGAAAGTTGGACTCCAACCAGATTCTTATGAAAAGGTAAAGGAAGGGAGTTCTGGTGAATTCTTGGCAAACCAAATAATCCCTGGAAAGCAAAGAATGACCGTCTTGTGCAACCGTTACTCCATGTCATATTTCTATGGTTCTTAGTGGCTTCAAGCAAGTCGCAGTTATGTCCTAAGGCAGGTCTTTGTGTGGGGTGGGTCCTCCCCACTGATGCCAGGCCAAGCTAGGTGTCCCCTGACCAGGAGGTAGCAGACAGGCATCGAGATCTTCCCAGGAAGAACAGCACCACCATCTCCCCAGGCCTCTGCCCTGTCCCCCATTTCAGGTGTTTGTTCAACACACAGAGTGCCTGCTTGGTGCCAGGCACCTTGTTAGGCACATGGGGCACCACAGGAAACAGCCAAAAATCTGTTCTCAAGGAGGGCCACGGGCTTGGGGGAGGGTAGTGAGACAGTGATGGGGAGAGAGGAAGCAGCTTGGGAGATGGGCAGCAGGAAGCAGGAAGCCCCCTCTGAGGTAACTGAGCTGAGACTGGAGGGCCCCTGAAACACGTTCAGAGCACAACAGGCTGGTTCTCTTTTTCCTCCTTAACTCTTCTCACCTCTCCCCAGCCTACTCCTTTCTTCAAGGTTCACCTTCTTCAGGAAGCTTTCTCAGGTGCAGGAACACAGGAGAGTATAGTGTACGTGTGTGTTCATGCAAGTGCCCCCACACACACACACACAGAGGCATGCCCTTAACATTGTAACAAATGAAATCATTCTGAGTGTGAATTACAGAATGTATTTTCAAGCATTAGGGTCCAGTGGTTTGGGGTCCAGAAATTCACCAGCTCCCTAGGGAGTGCTGCCATACCACACCAGGTAACATCTCTGCTTTGCCTGTAAGCACAAAGGAACTTCAGAAGTGCAGGAAATAGCCCGTTGTTTGAAGAAGGACAGATGACCCAACCATGGCTTAGCAGTGGGCACGCCCTTCTCCCTCCTGCCTTCTCTCAGCTCTGGGTTTTCAGCTCTCGTCAGAGTGGTCAGTGGTCAGATTTGGTATGACATGCACCCAGCAAAAGAGGCTTCAGCACATCATCTCTCACAGGCTGTGCACATAAACACAAACAAACTGCTCAACCGTGATTGGAGGGCAGGGTGCGCCCAGTTGCAAAACAGAAGGCCACATGTAAATGCAGAACAATGGAAGCTCAAAAGGGAAGAAATGTTGGTGACTGCCATGGAGGTGCTCTGGGGCATGGCTGGGTCCTGTCATGGGAGATGGAGCTCCTACTGGACCCAGGTTTCTAGCTCAGAGTTCATCCACAGAACCAGTCTGTTCTTGGAGAAAACTTTCTTGCTTCTACTTTCTCACCATGGGGCCAAGCAGGATGGGCAAGAGAAGCTGAGTCATCACCACAGAGTGTCCTACTGGAGGGCAGCAGAAGCACTCAACCCCCAGGGTCCCCCTGAATTCAGTTCCGGTGACCCAGTTAAAGGCAGCATGGTTTACCTCTCCCAGCTCTCAGCCCCACACACTAAAAGCCATCCTGGGACCAATTGTGCCTTGGATCTGGGCTCTTAGGGTGGAGTAAGACAGCACAGCTCTGCAGCTGGCAGTGTCCACCTGCTCCCATCTGTGCACACTCATCAGAGCCTCCACTCTGCTCCCAGATCCCAGCCATACCCTTTCCTCCTCCTGCATCTCCCTGAGTGACACCCATCCCCTGGGTTCCCTGCCCTCCACTCCTAGTGGCATCCTTATCTTCCAATCAGGAAACACGTGCCTGGTGCTATGTAAGGCCTGAAGGGGGGTTCAGGAGAGGGGAACTCACTCTGGCAGCCAGCGTTTATTGATTGTGACAGGACCTGGTCACTATCCTAGGAGTCAGGGCATCCAGACAACAGTCAAGGGAAGGCATGATCTGGCAGACACATGGATAGATCCAGCAATGACTGAGACCTGCGGGCCTGGATGACAGGATCATTCCAATACAAAGATCATTCTGGTACATGGGACCTTGTCAAGCACCACCTGGAGCCAGGAAGGATAAGGCTGGGGTCAGAGCCAGCAGAGCAGGCTACTGCTGCTGTAGGCTTCAGAGAAGAGAGCTACTTGGGCAAGGGGTGCTGAGGTGAATTCCTGCAGACATGGGCATGGGTGCTGCTCCCTGAAGAGAGTATTTTTGCATGAGCATGTGTCCGTGTGTCCTTAGACAGTTATGGGAAGGTTTGGGGGTCCCCAAGCCTCTGCTCCCCCAGGAAACAAAGGTGAATTCAAGTGTAGCAGTCTTTTGTGGAGAAGCCCCTCTCCCTGCCTGCTCCTTATGCCTTGTCTCTGGGCATCCCTTGGCTATAATTTAGGGCCCCTACCTATGATCCAGCCCCTGCCCTCCTCTCCTCATGTCCCCCTGTCTGGTGGCAGCTCAGGACGACAAGACCAGATGTGACTAAGGCAGGCAGCCTCCACATTCCAGGCTGCTCTGACAGCTGACAAAGTTACAAGGACAGGGACATCAGGGAGGACGGGTGGCCTGCTCCCGGAGGCGGCTGCCCCTCTGCTCCATTCCATTAGGATTGATCAGGCAAGGTCAAGGGTCTGCTGGGCCGACACCGGGCACCTGGAGCTTTCACAATGACTAATGGCTGTGCCACCAGCGCTGCGCCAGCCAGCACCCCCAGCCCACACTTCCCCTGGCTCCCTTCCTGGCTCAGCTCTAGTTCTGGCTGCTACTTCACCCATTCATTCATTCATCCTGTGTTTTCTGAGTACCCCTAGAGACTTCTGCCCAGTTTCCCACCCCTAGCTAGATCCCGCACTGTTGCCAGGCCCCCTACACCCAACCCATGACAGGTGCTCTCACCCTCACCTCTAAGTCAACAAGCTGTGCATCAGCCAGGCCCTATATGTCCATCAGAGGGAAAAAGAGGGGGACACCTTAGAGCTTCCACCTAGCTAGCTAAGAATGCCTACATGCACAGAACTACTATGGAATCCAGCCTAGCCTGGGGATGGCCAAGAGATGGCTGGTGTGACAGGCAGGGGGCTGCCACACAGGGCTCCATCCTCTCATGTCTAAGCTCTGGAGCCATCAGGGGTGCTGTGGAAGGGAGAAGAGGAAGACCCACATGTGACAACTGATGCCCAAACACATTGTTTTAGGTGCCTGCATAAGCCTATGCTGTGGGCCCCTATATGGTACATGCTTGTGGACAAATGTCACCTACATGCATATGGCAGGGGGGCAGAAGTGTCTCAGAGGATGTCCTGGGCCAGCAGGCTGACAGGGGTGCCAAGGGGCACTCTCCACATGTTGGGCTGGCGGAGAGCTGATATAGTCTCACTTCTGGGTGGGACAGGGCAGGCTGAGCCCCCAGGTCCTATGCAGAAGCGAGTCTGGGTCCCCAGACCACCCTTGGGCCCAGCCCTGGAGGCTCTATGCAACATGAGTGTGCGTGAGGGACCTGGACCGCCTCCTGACTAAGTCCTCACACGGCTGTGCATGACTCTGTGCCTGTGTCTTTGTGACCAGGGGGATTCACTGTGCATGGCCTTATGTGGCAAATGAAATACGTCTGTAAATATGTCTGACCATGTGTGAGTGCACACACTCTCGCACCCCTACATGTGTGACACTCACAGTGTGACTGTGTGGCTGTAGGGGACAGCAGGGTGCAGGTTTCTGGGAGGTGACCATCCACAGCAGTGTTTATGGTGAGTGAGGGAGTGGACATCTGCTCTGCCTTCTCGTGCTTTCCACCACCCCCACCACCACCCACGCATACGCAGAGGTCCAGCCACGGTGAGAAAAGCACAGCCCAACCCCCCCTCCTGCACACACTTTTAATCAATTTGGTGCTTTCTTGTCAAGAAGACAAGCTATTTGCTTCCTGAGGATCAGATGGTGATGGATGAAATATAGGGAATAATTAAATTAGCAGTGTAATGGTGGTGCAAGCCTCAATTAAAAAAATATTTCCATTGTCATAAAGTCTAGCCATAAATTTTAGGAGCCCTGCATTCCGTGGCCTGCGGTCCTTGGCAGCTGCCCTGTGGGTGTGGACTCCGCTCACAGAAGGGCTGGTCTGCCCAAGAGAGACCTTAGTTTCGACAGTTTGGAGGCCCCATGCCTCACCCGGTCTCTGTCTTGTCACATCTGAGTGAGACTTGTCAGCCTGAGGGCTGCACCTGGCGGTGCCAGCCCAGCATTTCAGATATGTCCTCAGCTCGCAGCCTCATTGACCACACTCTCCTCTCTTCCTTTGCCCTCTCCATGGACCCTCAGGAACTTGGGTGAGGGCTCACCCCCACACTGCTCACAGGTGCAGGGAGGGCCTTGAGAGCCTTAGCAGGGGTCCTCAGGAAGGGCTGGGGGTGGGGGAGCCGGGCATTTGGTGCCCAGAACCCAGGACCTCTCACAACCTACAGACCACCAGAACCCAAGGCCACCCTCCAGGACACTGGCAAAGGTCTCCTGGACAACAGGGTGCAGGGTGACAAGTGCTGAGGTGGTCCAGGGTGTGGGGGTCTATACAGGGAGGGTGACTGAGGGAGAGGGGAGTGCGGCCCTCGGCGGAGCCCACAGTGTCCCCCATGGAGACTCAGGCTTCTCCATGCACAGGGTCTGTTCACTGTACAGCCCATTATGCTGATGAATTACAGCAGCAGCCCTAGAGGGGGTCGCGGCTGCCGTGAGCTCATTAGCGACTGAGAGGGGCCCATGAGGAGGAAAGCTGGAAAGGGCATGGTGCCAGGGTTAGTGTGGGCACCACTGGTGCTGGAGGAAGAAGAGGCCAAGAAGGAGGATGGGGAGGCGGAGGAAGAGAAGAAAAGGAGGGAGAGGAGGAGAGATTAGGGAGACAGAAGGCTCAGAGTAGCAGTTGGAGGTCAGCGGGCGGTCTGTTTGGGGGAGAGTGACAGTGCTCCTTGCCTGTCTCTTTCTGCATGACTTCTGACGCCATCAGGATCCAGCCTGATGGGTTTGCCAGGGTTGGCACTGACGCCTGTCTTTACCTTTCCTTTTCCCTTCAGAGAATCCCCTCTCACACCTCAACCAGCCCCTCCTCTTCTGTCTCTCTCAATGCAATCTGCAGCAAAGGACTCACCCAACTCCCGCTGTGCTGTACCCTCCCAGGGGTGTGGCTATAAAGCAGGCGCAAAGACAGTAAAGGCCACAGAGAGTGCCAGAGCATCCTCAGCTGGTGGGGAAGGAGGAGGGTCTGGCCGGATACCAGGGGGAAAGCTGGCTTCCTCAGCGCCCAGGCTGCTCTGCTCTGATGACAGAGTACAGGCAGCTTGCTGCTGTGGCTCCTTTGCCAGGCCTTGGCTTTGGGGATTTGGGACATTATGGGCCTGCACCAAGATCTACTGGGATTTGAGCTAGAAGGAGCAAAGGGCTGAGTTTGAAAACGGGATGTAGTGATGATCTGCTTATGTTGCTGCAAAATAGACTCCAGCCCACAAGGAAAGTACTGGAATACAGAAAATTCTGGGGCTTCAGTGAGCCCTGTACTTTTCTACCAGCCTCTTAGGGCCAGATAAAGCCTCAGGCCAGAGTCCCCAAGTTTATGGCGAATCTCTGGGTTTGTCCAAAGAGGTTTGAAGGAGCAACTGAGTTCACTTCTATGGGAAGTAGAGACTGGCAAGCCGGGAGTTGGCTCAGTCTTGGGTTCAGCACCTGCAGGCTCCCACATCCCAAACCTCCAGGATTGAACTTGAGCCTGCAGGTGACAAGAGGGGATGCAGAAGTGAATGAAACAGTTGGCTGGCTCTGGTTCCAAGCACCCAAGCCTCATCTCATCGACGCAGAGGCCAGCCAGTGCCCAGAGGCAGATCTCTGGGCCCACGACCCCTCTGCTGGTGTGGGGAGCAAGGCCTGGCCCAGAGGCCTCAGTATGGCTTCACTGTGGGGTTCACTTGGCTGCTGGAAAAGTTGAGAAGGAGGAGCCACCTCCAGGTTTCTGCTGAGAAGCCCTGGATACAAAGTAATGCCAGCCCAAGGAACCATAGGGACGTAGGGTCACCTCACTCCTTGAGCTGCTAGAATCAAAACAGTAACCACACATCCCCAGTGGAGACCAGCAGGCTCAGCCCTGTGAGTGCCATCTTTCTGATGTCCAGAAAGCCCCGGAAAGGATAGGTGAGAGGCACTGTCTTCTCCAGGTCACTGGGAGAGTACACACTTACCCTATGCAAAGAGAATTCACAGAACCCACTCTGTGCACACGTACCCTGAGGTGTGAGGACAAAGTGAAGACTCAGGCATGTAGCCAAGGGTTTCTTCTTTGAAAGCCTGGAGGGGAAACTATTTAGGAAAAGACAGACTATTTAGAACCATAACAGTTAAAGATTATTGAGAATGGGACTGAATCGTACCTAGGTGTTTTTGCTTTGTAGGTTTGTTTTATAAGGCTTTCCAATCTCTTGTTTAATGGCATCATGTTCAAGCTAATTTAATTCAATCAAAAGTTCTATTTTGACTTTTTCTAAGGATAATTAGTGGGGAAGTGTGTATTCTCTCTCTTGGTTATGGTGTCATCGTCCACACTGTCTTTGAAGCAGTGTCACAGGCACTGACGCAGCCTCACTCCTCATGCCTTCCCCTTTTCTCCCCAAGCCCAGTGCCCCTACTCAGCCCCTGCCCTGAAGGCCAACATGCCCCTCTTCCACCTACAGTGCCCTAGAACCACTTCTCTAGACAAACTTCTTGCTATTTTCTTGGGCACCATTCTTCGGTCACTTCATACACCCTGCAGGCGAGGCCAGGGGGTTGGGGCCCAATGAGATTTTGCCTCAGCCCTGCTGAATGTCCTCTGATCCTGCTCTTCCCCCATCACTCAGATCCCTCCTTCCTTGTACCCACCTTTCCTTGCCAACATTCTGACTCCTTTTCTCCTTCTGTGGAGGGGCCCCTCCCTCACGTGGATACACACCCTTCTGAAAAACTCTTGTTCACTCCTTACTTACATCATCCTGATGTTACCTCTGTGTAACGGCTTCCCCTTCTTTGAGTCATTTTTTTTTCTAAGCTTCTAGAACACTTGGCTTATTTCCACACACATCATGTAACATTGTCATCCCCCTTTTGTATATCTGCAGATCCAGCCACAGTAGACATTCTTTGTAGAGTCAGAGGAAGTGTGTGCTGAGACATAAGAGCAGATAAACAGAAAAATAAGAAGGGTAAATACATGAATCCATGGCATGCCCAAAGCAGAAAATGTATAACACCAAGGCACATCTCACCACCTGGTGGCCATATTTGGAATTGCAAGTTTAGTTTACTTTGGTTAAATTAATCCTTAAATCTAAACTTTTAAAGTAGCAGTAAAGGTCACACTTGAATAACATGAGTATAGCATCTGGAAATAATAGCATGGTCATTTCACAGGCTTATATGGAGGAAAAATATTTTAACTGATTAAAATACTTTGAAAAACTGGTAAGTATACTTATGAAGATTACATATGTAATATGAAATATAATGTGATATGTATAATTGTAATATACAATAGGAAGTATACATGTGTATATTGAAAATAGGCCATATGTCTGGTCTCTTCCAGGAACTGTGGAGGAAGGAATTTCCCAGGTAGCTGGGAAGACAAGATTCCCACATGAAAGAATTAGACAAAACTGTAGGCTTGTGGCACAACATCATAGAGAAAACACTCTGGATAGGAAGATCAGGGAGGGCTCCACGCTAAAGGCAGGGTTTGAAAACTGGATCAAAATAGAATAAAGAGAGTCTGGGGGAGAATGTTGTGGGCTGAGGGGTAGGAAGAGACTGTGGCTCAATTGACTGCTGACCTGACTGGCCACTAAGGGGGTGTGGACTAGCTAAGGTGGGGGGACTACTGCATGCAGTAACCACACACACATCCCCAGTGCCACCATCACCACCACTGCACTAAATCTGTTAGAGGTGATCCTATTTCCTTAACAAAATAGTCAGGTGCACAGTCTCTGACCAATGCATGTGTATATTTGGGAAGACAAAGGAAGAGAAGGTTGGAACATCTTCTATCTGAGATGAAAGGTTCTGCACTCGTTAGCCACTTCGGTAGGGTGGACAGGAGTTCACTGAAGAGGGCAGGTGGCTCTGGGGCAGGAAGAGATACAGCACCAGCTCACTGGGCAGCCAGAGTGGAGGATGGGCTCTGGCCCAGGAAGGATCCAGTAAGTGCGGAGGCACCCCTTAGCCATTCTGCAGAGGGGTGAAGGAGCCTTCTCTGCCCATGGGGTGACAGCAGCCTCTCAGGCTGCCTGAAGCAACCTGTGATGCTCCCTATTTATTTCTCCCACCACCTTTGCTTTGCTCAGTTTCCTGGCACCACCATCCTCTATGGCAGGGGTCCTCAAACTTTTTAAACAGGGGGCCAGTTCACTGTCCCTCAGGCCATTGGAGGGCCAGACTGCAGGCCCCGGGATGAGTCAGCTGCTAAGCAGGACAGGCAGCAGCAGCAAAAACACCCAGCAGGCCAGATAAATGTCCTAGGCAGGCTGCATGTGGCCCACCGGCCGTAGTTTAAGGATGCCTGCTCTATGGGTTAAAGCTTCTACAGTATCCTTTTCTTTGCATGACTCCCAGTTTGGCCCTGGGGCTTCCCAGTTCCCAACATGGCCCCGGGGCCTCCAGGTCCCCAGCAGTGCAGAGGCTAGTGTTGCCAGCCTGTACCTTGGTCAGGTTCTGCACCTGCTGTGCCTCAGTTCTACCTGGTTCCCCACTGCAGGCTGGCTTTAGCCCCTGCCTGTCCATGTCTAGAGGGGCTATAGGCCCCCTCCAGGACCTCCTCCCCACCCTGCCCCTTGTGTCCTCCCTCCCCAGCCCCCATGCTCCGAGCCACCACCTCCCTCTCTAGAGCTGAGGCCAGCCTGACGACAGATATTAATGTGCAAATTAGCACAACCCGACTGGGTCCAGATTGCCACTTAGAATTTGCATATTAATAAATGTTTTTGTGACAGCATTTAGCAGCTCAGGAAGGACAGAGAGTCTCCCCTCCCCCAGCCCCATGAGCCCATGAGCAAGATAACAGGACTAGGGAAGCCAAACTTGTCCCCCTCCCACCAGCCAAACTGTACACTTCCTCCCATCAATCTACCTATCTATCCATCTATCTATCATCTCTCTGTCACCCCCGCACCGAGGATCTCTGCCCAATCTCGCAATTAGCCGTGGAGGAGGAAGGACTACTTCAGCACCACACGGAGCAATGGGGCCACAGTCAGCACAGTCAGTGTGGGGGTGTCTGGGAGGGGGAGGAGGAGGAGGAACCAGCTGCCTCCCCATGCACACACACACAAGGCAGATGTGGTGGACTTAAGGAGAACCCATACTTTCCCTGAAGTCCTAAGGGTGCCCAGCAAGAAGAAGGGTCAGGAGACAGCAGGAGCCCTGAGCCAGCAGTCAGAAGCCCTGGACCTGAGGTGAGTCTCAGCCATACTTATATGAGACATAGCACCTCTTTGGGCCTCTACTTCCTTTTCTGTAAAATAGGGTTAATACCCGACTTCCCTGCTTTGCAGGACCATCATGGGAATCAAAGGAGATGTGGACGTGCTTGGAAAAGAAAGGAGGGGTTTACAGATGCCACATGGCATTTGGCATGGGAGGAAAAAACCCTGGGGCTGTATATTACAGACTTCTGTATTATACATGAACCATCTGGAAATTAAGTATTATGTATAATAGAGTTTTCAGCTGGCTGAGGATTGCCTCCTTCAAGCATCAAAACTTTTAAACTTTCGTTTTAACTACTTGGAGGAAACCTCCTTGCATTCCAAGTGTTCTGTTTCCTTATTCAGTATACAAGCATGTCTCTCTCTGACCCCAGTCTGTCTCCTTGCAGGAGGGCTGCCGACAGGAATGCCCTAGACTGGACAGGACAGGACAGGGAGAGCCAGTGTCTGCTGCAGCCCTGGCCCCTGCCCCACGCCATCTTGCTTCTGCCCTCCCTCTCCCTTCCCCTTCTTCATGCTTTCTTGAGCTTCCTGCTTTCCCCAGGGGTAGTTGCCCTCTCTCCTTCCCTAGGGCACCTCTCCACCCTTCTGATTAAACCTGTGGCGGGTCAGCTCTGACGATGGAAGCCAGAACCTGGGAGCTTCACTAGGCTACCTTGGGGGGCCACATTCCACCCAGCCTCAGGATCAGGGCACGCACCTTTGGGAGATGGCGGGGTGGGGAAGCAGCTTGTCAACCTTGTTTGTGAACTGGCAGTTAATAGCCCTAGAGTGGCTTTTCTATGAGCAGAGTGCACAAGAGTTTTAATACATGGACCGTAAATATTTTACATTTGTTGAATCAATGAAGGGATTAATAAACCCTAAGGGCCTTCATGACCTACTTCCCGGTTCGGTGTTCAGTTGTGTTCCGAGAGAAAGCCTTGGCTTGCTTGCTGGTTTTGTTATAGACAGGAAAGGCTTCACTCGCATGTGGGCACATGTGCACATGTACGGAGCCACCCACCTTTGCCCAGTTGGAAGGAGTAAGCAAGGCCCCTGCAAGCTGCGGCCAGCAGGCACCACATTTTCCTCCTGTGCCCAGGGTTCAACATGAAGGGGGATGAGTCCTGAGTCTGTGGCTGTCGTGCATGACCCTGGTTTGGCTCTGGACCAGTTTTATGTGTGTGTGAAGGGGGCCAGACCTGTGTTGCCCATTCTCTTAGGGTTCCACCAAGACAGGCAGAGCAGGAGATGCTTACAGCATGTTCAATAGCCAGACTGCATAGGCCTGACTAGTAATACCAGCTCTGTGAGCCTGGGCAAGTTGTAACCTCTCTGTGCCACAGCGTTTCCTCTACAAAATGGGATGGGAAAAGTCTCCATCTCATGCTGTGAAGACGACCTCTGTTAACATAAGTCAAGCCCTTAGAACAGTCAGTGCTGGCACATAGTAAGTTCCAAGTAAAGATTTGCTATTGTTATGTTTGCCTTAACTGCCTACCAGGTCAATTTAAGGATCACAGATATCATATAAAGAATGGTCCTTCAACGCTAGTTATTGCCTTGGAATCCCCTTCCAAGTCCCAGACCCCACCTCCCAGGCCTGGGGCAGGTGGAGGCCTCCCTGGCCATTGCCCGTGTTGCCTCTCCCATCCCCTCTTCCCTCACTGAGCTCAGTAGTAAATATTCCGTCAAGGTTTGCAAGTGAAGAGCCAGTAGATGGGAGTGGGATAAGACATCTTGCTGCATGCACATCCTCTGCAGATACAGAAAGCAGGCCAAGCAAGAGGCAGTATCAGGGCCAGCAGGAATCTGAGCCTTGACCCAGATGGCAGCAGAGGCGTGAGGGTGTCCCTGATCAGCAAATCAGCCACAAGACAGCCTCTGAGCACAGCCAAAACTCTGGCATCTGAGTCTTGGCCTGGGTATTAGGAAGAGCTAGGGAAAACAGGCAGACACCACCCCTGCCATCAGAGAGACCCCAATAAGATAGCATAGCCCAGACCTTTCATTCTAAAGCAGTGGTTCTCAACCTGTGGGTCGCGACCCCTTTTTAACAATGAAAATACACTGTGGCATTAGGAAGATTGAAAACCACTGCTCTGAAGGATTGCGTATATGAAGAAGTGTTCATTCCCTTCCCAAGGTTCCCACCTAAGGAAGCCCACCTTCCCTCTGGAGTCCCACATAGTGTGATACAACCTTCAGCATTCTGGAAGTTCAGAATCCAGAGCCAGGCATCTAAGCCAAGCCCAGGTGTAAGGTAAAGACCTCATCCATTGTCCTTTAGAGCTTACCTTAGACCTCTACGCCTCAAGATAGCCTTCCCTGATTTTTTGTGACATAATTGCCTAATTGACTGACTGTATTCTTTACTCCAAAGTATCTCCTTGATGGCTAAGATTGGGCCTTATCCTAGCACTAGTGCAGGGCATGGCATCACTTAGGCCCTCGGTACTGGTTGTTGGATGGATGGACGGGTGGATGGATGGATGGTAGATGGTGCATTGATGGTGGATGGTAGATGGGGAGATAAATGGGTATGGATGATGAATGGTGGCAGCATGATGTGGATGGATGGATGTGGCATGATGATTAGACGTTAGAGGCTAGATACAGGGATGATGGATGTATGGAGAGAAAGATGGAGGGATGGATGGAGGCAGAGAAGGAGAAAGGGATGGATGAATGGGTGGGTGGTGGATGGATGATGGATAGTGTATGGAGGACAGATGGTAAATGGAGGAATAATGGATGGAGGGAGGGAGAAAGGGAAGGAGTGATAGAGACATGGATGAATGGATGAAGGGATTATGGATGGATGCATAAGGAATGGACTCATCTATGGATGGGTAGATGGTGGATAAGTGGGTAGATGGATGGATGGTAGATAGAGGGATGATGAATGGAGAGAGGGATAGATGGATGGATGGTGGATTATGGATGATAGATGGATGGATAGATGAATGGATATATGGATGAAGGGATGATGAATGGATGGATGGATGGTGGATGGATAGATAGATGGTAGATGAGGGATGATGGATGGATTACTTGTAGAAGAGGGCAGGAGTAGCAAAGGCCAGGGTACAGAGGAGGACTTGAACATAGGGTGGGATAAAGACAGAGTAGGGATAGGTTTGGTAGGAATAGGAGAGAAAGATTGCACACAGACCTTCAGCCTGAGGCCCAGGATATAAGGCCTAAGCCCCATGTCAGCATTGGGGAAGACAGAAGTTTCCCCAGAGGGATAGTGGCAAATAGACTGAGGAGTTCAGGAGTGGTATTTGGCAGGATGTGGGAGGGATAGCAACTGGTCCAAGAGGGAGATAAGGGCAAGGGAGCTTCTCACTACACCTCTAAAATCACAAGTCCATCCTTGTCACAGTAACTCAGCCTTGGGTTCAAATCAAATATAGGACTAGGTGGAAGAGAGGACGCCACAGCCACAACTGAAAGAAAGCCTCAAATTCTGGCTGTGACTCAGTGGAAAACACAGGTTTGAGCCTGGTCCCAAATCCACAGATTCCTGGAACTCATCAACCCTTTGAGGATGTAGGGCCCCAGAGCAGGAAAGTGGTTTGAAGTCCCTGGCTAAGGTTCCTTGAGATCCAGATGCTTACCCCGCCTTCTACCTCTCCCCAGTACCACCAAACATGCACACACTATGGGGAGGTGGAGGGAAGGCCCAGATCTGGACCCCCAGATCTCTCAAGTATTCTCTCAGGACAATGCTTCCCAGCTCTGCTCACATCCCAGTACAAACAGGAAGTCCTTCCCTGAGTCTGACCTTCATCCCTCTTGATCCACTTGTAAAGAAGTAGAAGGAGCCCAGTCTGAGCTCCTAGAAGACAGTTCTCAGAATGTCTTAGAAGTTCTCTAGGATGAGGAGACATTGAAGGACTTTTCTGGCTTCAATGGGACCCAGATCTTGCTGGCTCATTCAAGAGCAAAAGACTGTACTTTTTTTTTCTCATGGCCTCTTATTTGTGATGCCAGAGCTGGCCATTATGGAAGTGATTAAATTTAAAGACACTGCAGTAAACTCCAGCCTACGAAAGGCAGCCAGCATCATTAACACATAATTGGAAGCTAAGCTTAATGAGGTAAGAGAGAAAAAAGTAACAGCCACAGTCCCTTTTAGGATGGCAGCCCACCTGAGCGTCCACATACCTCCTCACCCATCGCCATTGGCTAGGGGAGAGGGGAGGGAGGTAATAAAAGCCACACCAGAGCCCAAGAGAAAAAAACAGGGAGCTCACCCTCTACCTTCCCTTCCATTTAATCCTCCATTCAACTAATAGTTACATGTACCCGCCAGGTGCACGCCTAGGCCAGGCCCTGCCTTCCCAGGGCAGATACCTGGCTGACATCTGCAGGGAAGTATGTCTCATGGCCAGGCAGGAGGAGCACACAGGATGCCAGGTGATGAAGGGCCATGGGCCACATGGTAGAACAGAGACAGGAAGACAAGGGGCTTGGATGAGACAGCAGGACAGTGAGGCTGGGCCAGGAGAAGGGGTCATGCACGCCTTGCAGAGCACAAAGGACAAGTTGGTATCACAAGATGAAGAGCTCAGCAGATGCTGGGCTGGCCCCACTCTGCCCCCAGGGCCCAATTGTGGCTGGGGGCACCTTCCTTGCAGGCATTCTGGGGCCGTACAGCTGCAAGTCCTCTCAAACCTTCTTTCCCAACACGTCTGGGTTCTCATAAGACCCTAAAAACTAAAGGCATGGCTTACCCCAAGTGCTATTCCCTTTAATTTGGGGTCTATAATATATATGTGTTTATTTCACGGCAATGAATGCTTCTGAGGGACCAGCTCGTTGCAAGCATTGTCTGATTTATTTCCTCTCTGCGCTCTGAAAAGGATGCGGTTGTTAATAACAATAACGCCGCCCAGCTTACAGCACTCTATGCTTTTCGGGCATTTTAAAATCCATTATCCTATTTAATAGAATTGTAGACTCACAGGGAAATTGTAAAGTTGGGAGAATTTGTCCTTGGCCACCCCTGCAGCCCTCTCTGGGCCTGCCCCCTCCCTGGGCCTTCTGCTGCCCTTCTGTGGGGTGGCCCAGCCCCCAAAGTTAGTGTTGGGCCAGGCCCCATTTCCTGTGACCCAGGCAAGCCAGTGGTGGTGAGAAAGCACTGCCACCACTCCAGGGGCAAGGGTGGGGTGAGTGGACTCTCTCTTAGCCTTTGCCCAACAAATGACCCTCAGGATGGGGGTCAGCCACGGAAGGACAGCTGGAGAGCAGGGGGAGCCCTGAGCAGGTGAGTGGCAGCTGACAACTTGTCTCATACAGTGAGGACTCAGAGTGTGACTATCTTCTACCCACATGAGACTCCCGGAAGCCCAGTGGCCCCTGCTCGAGGGAGCCTGGAGGATAACCCTGTCCTGCTCAGGGCCTCCAGCATCCAAGGCCCTGGGATCTCTCTCCTCTTGCCTCCTCTCTGTCTCCTGAGCCCTCTGAGCCTCCTCCTTTCCTGCTTTCAGCTTCTCCTCTATTCCAAATCCTCCAGCTGCATCAGCCCCAGCCCAGTATGAACAAGCCCTGCCCGCTGAGTCCCGCCAGAAGAGGGTCCACCTCCAACCCAGACCCCAGAGGCAGAGTTGAACTTGAGTAGCCCCATGAGCACCCACATCTTCCCCCCAAAACCCAAACCCCAGCATTTGGTTAGCAGCCAGACTCATGTGTGTTCATTTCATTTTCTCCATCTTCTCCCACCACTGTTTTCTCCACGCCTCCCTCCCACTCCTAACGCCTACGGAAATGACCCTTCCTGCCCAGCTGTCCTGCATCTAGGGCCAAAGCATTAAAATCACCTGGGAGCTTATAAAAAGCATCCCATGCCAGAAGGATTCTAACAGGATTAGTCCGGGATGCAGGTGTCTTTCTTTTTCTCCCCTTTTCTTTTCTTTTCTTTCTTTTTTTTTTTCTTGAAATCCTCTGTATGGTTTTAAAATGCAGCTGGGACTGGATCCCACTGAGGCCCTATCCTTTGGGTTGTGTTGACTTCAGGGTGCTGGAGATGAGACGCAGGAGGCTGTCTGGGTGCGGGTCAGCCCCACTCTCCTCGCCTGGACTCTGCCTTATGCCTCTCAGGACACCTCCTTCTCCTCAGCAGCTCCCTTCCACCCTTTCTCTCCCCACATTGCCCTTTTCCTTCTCCCTCTCCCTCTCCACTTTTGTCTTGCTCCTTCTCTTCCTCCTTTCTTATTTCTCCTCCTTGCTCCTCTGTTCTAATTTTCCCCTCCCTCCAGCTCCTAGTCCTCTCTCCTCTCCACCTCCATCCCGTCCACTGCCCTCCTCCTCTGGATCCCCCCCTACTGAAATCAGATACTCAATATTAAAACCCAGGTGCACCCACGAGGCACGAAGAGACTCTGCTCTGCTTTTAGGTTGTATAGAACTTCCCTAGTGCAGCCCGCTCCAGAGCTTGTCCACCAGCACGACCTGGACTCCAGTTTATGACCCCAACCTTTGGTAGCCCAGAGGAAATCAGAGCCTGCCCTCCCCCTGCACCCTTGCAGGCAAGCCAGGCTGCCTATTTATAGGAGTTGCAGAAAAAGGCAAGAGGTGTGAATGGATACAGGGTATACAGGGCCTAAGAAGGACATGGTCTGGAAAAGTGGGAGGCTGGCAGTTGGAAAGGGCTGGCCTGGGCACTGTCCTTACAGGGCAGGGGTGAGGGCTGGCCTGGAGAAAGAGGAGGTGGGCATTGCCCGGGGTGAGCACTTCCAGTGCCTTCCTCATTAAGAAGCCCAGCTCTGCTCTCTACAAACCTGCCCACCAGTCTGTGGTCAGTAAAGGAAATTGATTACTTTCCATTGCAATTAACATCTGGTCCCGGGTCACATCGTTAGGATAATTTGTTATAGGAAAAGCAAGGGAACTAGCTACCTAGCAATAAAGTTCTTGTGGACCCAATTAAAGAGGCCTCTTCCGGCACAGGGCACAAGGAGAGGGGCTAGAGTGAGAAAGGTTCCCCCAGGCCAGAGTTTGGAGGTGAAAGATCAGGGGAGCATGGCTCAGGCTGGTGCCTCCTACACCTGGGCCTCTGGCTCTGGAAGGCGGCAGGGGGGCTGGTGGGAGCCAGGGTTCTCAACTCAGAGACACCTGTTTACCACCTAGGGAATCTGTCCTAATCCTCAGTGTCCTAATCTGCAGTCTGAGAATAATAAGTCTACAACTCAGGGATGTGGAGCATTAAATAAGATACAAGGAGTCAAGCTTCTTGTTTTTTTGTGCAACATCAAACATCAGGAAAAGCCACTCTGGTAAAGCTGCTGTGGTTGGCAATTCCAGCACCCATCCCAAACCAGCACACAGTCTAATCTGTGGCGGGGATGGGGAGTGGCCACGGGATGTGTCTATCCTTTTGCTCCTAACCAAGGGGACAGTTCCCAAAGGCCCTGAGGTGGCCCACCTCCCTAGCCCTGACCTCCTCAGATGGGCTGTGCAGCCCACTTCCTTATATTAATGCTCACTTTGTTTGGCGGTCTCACCCCCAGCACTGAGCACTTTTGCAAATGCTCCCCACCCAAAGTTACCTTTGCAATTCATTTGTTTGCCAGGCAGGCAGATTTATGGCAGGTATCTGTATAAATATTTATACTCTGCGGCAAGGAGGTTTTGGAGGACGCACAAGCACACACGCGTGCACATGCACACACACGCACACACACACAGGGGATCTCACCCTAGACACAGCACCTCTTCCCCAGACCAGCTGCAACCAAGAGATGCATGACCATCACCACATGCACACACCCAACCTAAACACACCTGTTAAAGGCTGGATAAGCACACACACCACAGACCCACCATGCACGCACAGACCAAAACACACATCCATGTGCATACCATCGTCCAACTGCAAGAGTATCCCAGGAGTGGCCCTGAACATCACACTTTTATGTGGCATCCTCTCAACCACCCCTAGCCTGCTCCCTCCAGGATTCACAGAGGAACAGGCTGCAGCTCAGAGAGGCAGGGCCACTGGCCTAGAGCTGCACAGCCAATAAGAAGCAGAGGAGAGATTTGAACTCAGTGCTGTGTAAGAACAATGCTTTTCTACTCTGTCCCTCCATCCCACAAGGGGTACCATCCACAAGGGAAGTTACTAGGCAGGAAGGAACCTAATAGTCTTCCTGAGGCTTTCCATCAGAAACTGATTCAGAACCATCCCCCCTGAAACCTGTGGAGCCCCTGGCGAGTGTCTCGCCCTGTGTATACATGGGGGCCAGGCCAGGAAAGACCCCATTCCTGCACACTGAGATGTCATTTTCAATACACAGGCCTGACCAACCCCCAGAACTTCTCCACCCAGGCTAGGACACAGCTACTGTGTGAGCTGGTGGCTGGGTGGCAGAACGGCCACCTTTCTAGCATTCAAATTGCTATAGCTCTGGGTAAAATACACACTCCCAGCCCATCACTCACCTCCCACTTGCTCCTTTCAAATTTTTCTTTTGGTGAAAGCTGATGTACGGTCGCTCATCACTCCCCAGTATTATTGTTTGATTAAAACACACTTTTAAACCAGCAGCTGTAGATCATTAAGTGTCTAGGAACACCCTAGGCAGCTCCCTCAAGATTGTGGTGTTGAAAGTGGCCCCTGCACCTGCCCACCTGGCCTCTCATGTTCCTGGCAGGAGCACACATGCCTGGGATCCCCCCCATCCTCTGCACATTGCCTGGACTGCCTCTCCAGCCCCCCACCCATGCTGACATCCCAGCCTGAGCAGGGAGGTATTAGGACACAGCTGGTGCTGGGACCAGGTGGCCCTGGGCACACCACTGACTACCCCGGTACCTTCATGTCCTCATCTATAAAATGCGGGTTTCAAGTACCACTCTCTGGAATAGTGGTGAAGATCAAGTGGGTCAATGCACACACTTGCCCGTCACCAATGACGCCCATCAGCACCGTTACTGTTGTCATGTTCTTTGTGCATGTTCATTCCCCCCACCATTCAAGGGTCTCTGGTGGGGCACAGCCAGGACATTGTTACCTATGGTCAGGGTGGGGTGTACAAGAGCTTGGTTGTCCTCTCATCAGAGGCCACAAAGGACAGGTCTCTGGGCACAAGACTGTCCTGTAAGAGGCCCTCCCTCATGACCAGCTTGCTGATGAGCTGAAGGATGCTGGCAGGCAGGACAGGACAGGACATCTGAGAACCAGCAGGGAGAAGGAGCAAGTCTCCTCCTGACTCACATGGGGCCAGCAGTAGCTCTGGTGGGGAAGTGGTCAGACAGGTGACTCTGTGGTCATCTGGCATCCTGCCTATAAAATGGGAATCACTTTCTCCCCACATACGTTCCTGGTCTGGGGTGAGATATAAGAAAAGTTAGCAGGTAAAGAGAACATAATGTCATTGAATGGAATTGGCTAAAACCTTCTCCTGCTATCAGGGCATGCACCTATCCCCTGGTTTATCTCCAGACCAGCCTCAACAGGACACACCAACTCAGCAGGATCCTACCCACAAAGAGCACCCTTTTCTTTCTAAGCCTGTATTATCTGGTATTATTTTCACCAAGCTCCCCTGAACAATGACAAGAAGCCACATACACATTAAGAAAGGTGTCTATACAACCTTCTGGACTGTGTCCACTCCCAGGCCAGTCATGTGGCCTCTCCAGCCCCAGAACCTTGATCTTCTTGAACTCCCAAACTAGACTCTCAAACCAGCACATGCCTCAGTCACCCTCATTGTCACCCCTATGGTCCAGGCGCTTGAGGACTGTGAGGACTGCCCTACGCCCCCTTCGGCTCTGTTTTTGTTCCATCCTATGGTCACACTAAGGGGGGGGTCACAGAGGGTCTTGACTATCCTTTCAGCTTGCAAGAGCCTAGTTCCTGGTAGCAGGACACAGTACCTCAAGACTCTGGCACCTTTCAAACCACTCCAGCCTAGCACCGTGTAGTTTCATCTTGATGTTGCCTATTCATAGCATGATATTTGTTGACTACATTCTTGGATAATGATTTTTGAGGAATCATGACAAATGGGAATGGTGCTGTGAGGCCTGAGAGAGGCCAGTGTGAGTCCAATTGCCACCAAAGAGAGAAGGGGAGGTGACAGAACAGCAAGTGCGTGCCAGCCCTCTGCAAGATTCTGCAACAGACAGCCTGTGCATGTTTAGAGAAAGAATTGGTAGCTCTCAGGGTCCACCAGGGGCTCCCTAAAAGCCAGGTCAGATGATTTGTTTCCTTCATCAATTCGAGTTCTGTGACCCTCAGCAAGTTTTCTCATGAGGATCTTGTGGACAATTGAGGAAGAATGGGCTGGATGACAGACTGGCCCTTAATTGGTTGAAGACCTGTTTCCAAGGCACAGCGGCAGTTAGGCAGGTGTCAGCCTTGGGAGATGTCTGGAGGATCAAGAGGCTGCCTCTGTCCTTGGTCCTGCCGCAATCCACATTGTTATCAATGACTTGTTTGAAGACGCGTCAGTCAGACTGACTGAATCTCCAGATGACTTAAAGCTGAGAGAAGTGGTGTATCCATTAAATGACAGAATAAGAATACAAAAGGATCTCAACACATGGATGTGATGGGTAGACTCCAACAAGACGAAGTTCAGTAGGGAGAAACATTTGGCCTTTCATTTGGGGCTGAGGATCTAAGTGCAGACCACAGACAGCACAAAGTGTGGCTTAAAGGCAGCTGCTAAGCCCAAGGGCGATGCTTCTCCTGACAACTCAATAGGAGTCTTCAGCCCAGAACTGAATTACATGTCAGGCTCCTTTAAGACGAGTGTGATGTCTAGAAGGAGGAGGTGGGGGCCCCACTCTGCTCTGTGCTGTTCTGACCAATTCTGGAAACAACTGAAAGGCTGGGTAAAAATTACATAAGAACAAAGTTCAGAGGAGAGTAGTTAGGATGGCAAGGACTTTACATGCTTTACACATGACAGATGGGTGAGGAACAGCAGTGTTAATCTTATCTTCCCAGCCGGTTATTCAAGTGTGGTTCCAAGAAAAAGTCTCGTTTCCCAAAGAATGGCATTTAGGGCCCTTTACAGAAACTACTGGAATTCAGATTTCAGACAAACAAAAAACATGGTAACTTGCATTGCTGTTCAAAGGATATGGGCCATTGTGGTGGGTTTGAGTTACTACAGGTAGATGAACTGGATACCTCAGAGCAGGGGTCGTTCCGTGTGGATTGTGACCAGGGTATGGAGAGGCTGGAGGCATGAAGGAGAAATCCCAGGGACACCTCCACCCTGCCATACACCTTCTAAGTAATATCCAAGAGCAAAGTGGATGGAGCTGGGAGAAAGAGCAGAAGGCTCTGTGTCTGAGTGGCAAAATGTGTCTGTTAGTAATACAAGCCTGGGGAGATGGCCCCCACCCATGCAGAGAGAGGCAGCCATCCTCTCCTGCTTCTCCCTGGGCTCAAGAAAGCAGGGTGGCTGGTCCCTCAAAGGAGGAGCTAACGGGTACTCAGCCCAGAGAAGCTTTCCAGGGGAGGCCTAATGGGGTAAGAGCTGGTAACGTGCTGAGTTTTCAGCTTGCAGTCTCTGGGCATTAGAGTCTGGGGTCTCTGTTGCTGGCAGGTCTCTCTGACCCTTTCCCTCCTGGTTTCAGGCAGTGGGTGTCTTCTGCTTTAGAGGAACACTAAGCTGAGACAAGCCAGAGGACCATATCAGGCTCTGAGGAGAGAGAGCAAAGGCTTTTGCAATCTCAGCTCAGCAAGGTCAAGGAAAGGAGCTACGGGTTCCTGCAGTATGCACACCGAAGGTCCCAGGGCAAGAGGGAACAGGCAGGGGTCTGTGAAGGGGGCACAATGCCAAAGCACATTCCCTGGGTGGTGTCTCTTGGTACCTGCTATGTGCCTGGGGCCCCAGAGAGTGTGAACATAGAAATGAGCAAATGGCCTGGCCTCATTGGAGAAAGCAGTGATGCTGGAAGAGTCTCAGAGACAAAACCACAGAGGACCATGATGCCAGGCTGGAGGACTTAAAACTAATCCTTTGGCACTGGGGATCCAAAGTGTGTCTTTGAGCAGTTGAGTGGTGGAAGTGTAGGTGTAGGGTAATAAAGAGTGGAACTAGGGCAAGGGTGGTGAGAATAGAGGGGAAGGGGCAATTCCAGAATGTATGAAAAATTGCAGATTATTCCAACTGTGTCTGGCCCTCAAGTATAGCAAGGAGATGGGTGGGCAAGATGCTCCCAACATTTCAGATAAACCCGCGGTAAACACATGTTCACATTATCTGGAAAGAGGAGCCACCCTACATCCCTCGCCCATCTGGCAAAGGTGACACTTAGTCCCCAGAGTCATTCATAGATTCTTCAGAAGGCCCAAAGAGCCAGTCCTCCAGAAGATGCTGTACCTGGAAGTGAACTGGAAGGAATGAGGCATCTGGAGACAATGGCTAGGAGAGGGTTAGGGTCCCACCAGATCATGGGACAGAATCCAGCCTCCTGCTACCCCCATACACTGCAGTGCTCTGGGGAGACAGGAATACATTTGCATGTTTGGGTGTTGGTTGCCCCACAGTAGGGGCTGCAGATAAGGAAAGGGGAAAGAGTTTTGGCTGCTGGGAGGGACTGAAGTGTGATTTCCCTAGGGGGCATCTCTAAATGAACTGGCATGGCGCTTGCCCCCTCCCTTATCTCCCCATTCTGGAGTCCACCTGAGAGCTGCCTGAGCACACACTCAGCTCCCAGAAGGCTACCCCTAAGGTCTGCAGTGCCTATGGGCTCGACATGTGGGCCTGTGTGCAGCAGGAACAGGCAAGTCCTCCAAATATGGATGCCCAGGGATTCACCCACCTGCTCATTGCACATGCTCATGTTCACATGTGTGGTACATACCCACTGCACAGCCATAGGGCACAGACTGTGCAGGTGTGCATGGGCGTTCACCCATGTGTGCATGTGGCTAATCTACAAGGACACAGGCGAGATGGACAGGCCTGGGTTCCCATACCTGCGGGCGTGGTGGCTACCTACTCTCAGCACACCAAAGGGGGCCCCAAACCCTGAGGTCAGGCTGGAAAAATGACTTTGCTGGCTGAAAGTGATGGAAGCTGGCCACCAACACCGAGAAGGAGGAAGTTGATGGCAGAAAATTGGATTTGAAATCAAACCAGGCTCCTGGGAAGAGGTTTGGTCAGAGATGGCAGAAGCCAGGATGGAACAAGACCTTGGCATGGGCAGAAGGAGGAGAGGCCAGCCAGAAGCCAAATGGAGGAAGCCAGTGCCCTCCTCCACCCTCCCAGGGAGCCAGCAGGCCCCTGCTGTGTACCATCTCATTGTTGTGCACAAGAGTAAAACCCAAACCTGACAAAGGTGGATTGAGGAGTGGGGAAGCTGAGTGCTCACCTGAAGGATTGATGAGTACATGAATGAGTGCCTGTACTGGGGACATATATATAGTGTCACTATACTCAGGTCACAGATGGAGTCACTGAGAGCCGAACGACCTGAGTGCTATGCTTCTGGCAGGGCTGGAACCTGATTCTGTGGGCCCAGGGCTGGTTCCCATCCACCTCCCCTGGCCCGTGTCCCTGGCCCACCCTCCCCTCACATTGCTGGAAGATTGGCTGCCTTGGGGTGTGTTAACACAGCCAAACAATTAACTGGAGTTGCACAAAGAAAAGACGGGAGGGGGACGCTCTTGGCAACACAGTCTGCGTAAAGAGAGATGGATGAACTTTCCCACTTCGCAGGCGCCACGGAGCTGACAGTAAATATCAGAGGTAATGATATTGACTTTAAGGTATTATGGCTCCAAATGTCACTTGTGCTTTTCGTTCCCTTTCTCTTTCTTAAGAACAAAAAACCAGTCTCTCTGACTTGATTTACATTTTTCCTTCCTCTGCTTCCCTGTTTCCAGAGCAGGGAAGATGCAAACAGCTCTGCCTCTCACAGCTTGTTGTGAAAAAGTTGGGTGTGGCTTCCTTGTTCTTTTCACCCCAAGTATCTTAGCATCACTCCCCTCCCCCACATCTATGTCCAGTCTGGATATTACCCTCCACCATCTACCCCTCAACTAATTCTGCTTTCATCCTGCCCACCTGCCCCATCAGCTCCATGTCTAAGGTCACACCTCTCCAGGAAGCCCCCACCATCACTGCCCAAGCCGCATCTCCCCCTTGCTCTTGCAAACACCCCAGCACATGGATCTTGCCAACGCCCCTTCTTAGGGTTGGGACAGATCTTGCCTCTAAAGTGTCTGACAAGTCCCCACCCTCCCCTTCTGGATCCTGCAGAGTTTAGCTTTTTGGTACATATCTCTTAAATGAGAAATCAGGAAGGGAGGAGAGGAGGAGCTCTATGAGGAGCACAGGAAATGGGTGGAAGCAGAAAGAAGGAAGGATGATGGGGGTGGGAGAGTAGGGTGCCCAGGCCAGACAGGGAGGCTCCTGTTAATAGTGGAGAGAACAGAATCTTCACAATCAGGCAGGTTTGGGTCTCGAATCCAAGTTTTCTGTGACCCCAAGGATGTTATTGTTGTCAAAGCCACAAGGGGGTTTTGGTCTAAGTCCAGTTGCAGGTTGTACAAAGATCCAATTATTGAGACAATGAGGATTGTCCAGGAAGAAAAAAAGTTTTAATTTGATTGACATCTTGTCAGGAGAATGAGAGAAGCTGCCTCAGAACAGTCTCTCTAACTGATGGGCCACAGACTTTTAAAGGAGAGGCCAGATGCCTTGGGGCCAAGTCATGGTGTAACTAGGGTGACCAGACGTCCCACTCTTGGCGGGACAGTCCCACTTTTTAACAATTTGTCCTGCATCCCGTGGAGTTTTTAAAAAGTCCCAATTTTTGGAAAGAATGCATGAACAGGCAGGAGAACAGGAAGGGAATATACAGTTTTCAGCTGCCATGTGGTTATTTCGCCA